>JAUTDX010006809.1:0-31024 GCA_030844895.1 Ambrosia x helenae | reverse complement strand
TTTGCTTTCTATTTTTCTTCGACCATTAGTATAATGTCACATATACAACAATTTCAACACCTTAAAATTATCTAGAAGATATACAATCTGAGACAAAAAACTTTTCTGATGACCATTGCATCGGTCATGGTGGATTCGGGAAAGTTTACAAAGGGGGAAATCTTTCATTCCACGGGCAAGATCATGGTTGCTTTGAAGCGTTAGATCATGCATTTGGGCAAGGAGATTCCGAGTTCTGGAAGGAAATCATGACGCTTTCATTTTACAAACATAAAATATTGTCTCTCTTCTAGGAATTGTGACGATTTGGGTGAGAATATCCTCGTATCCGAGTATGCATATAATAAAAGTCTGGACTTTTATTTAGCCTACAGCGACCTCACATGGGGTCAACGCCTTAAGATATGTGTTGGGGCGGCTCGTGAACTGGCATACCTTCATACTCCTGTAGAGACTCAACTTATAATATTTCATCGGGATATTAAAAGTTCCAATATCCTACTAGATCATAGATGGAATGCCAAGATCTTAGATTTCAGCCTCTCCAAATTTGCTCCTGTAAACGGTCACTTCACATATGTGGTATCCAACCCTGTAGGAACACCCATGGTATATATTGATCCACTGTACCATGAGACAGGCAACTAACGAAAGAGTCTGACGTGTACACTTTTGGTATAGTGTTGTTTGAAGTGTTGTGTGGGGATTTATGTTATGGCACCCAGAGTCTCCGGCCTTTAACAATACTGGTGCGAGATTACTATGATCAAAACAAAATACGTGAACTTATTTATAGTAATATAAAGGATGAAATAAATATATCTTCTTGAAGTTGTTTATGGATATAGCTTACCAATGTTTAAAGAGAAAGCGTGAAGTTTGTCCATTAAGACACAAATCGTGAGTGCAATTGAAAGGGCGTATTGTGTTCAAGTAAGTTATATTTTGACAAATCATTTAATTGATACCCTCTATTTTGTATTACGAAGAAATAGGGCGATATTGGCAATTTAGGGTTTTCATGAGGGGTTTTAGCCGTTTCAAACCTGATGAATGGTACGATGTTCCGACTAGAAGGGCTAAGGAGACCAGAGATCAGAGGCGCGTCAATAACGAGGTAATAACAAATTTTTTTGTTCGAATCTTCCACCAAAGTGTACTTCGCTGGATTTGTTGAACGTGTATATAGCTCGAAAGTTTGATAGATTGGGTAAGAAGTTTGGCTTTCTGTCGTTTCGTAACGTCCGAGATGTGAAGTGATTGGAAGAAGATTTGTCCGACGTTTGGTTGGGATCGTACAAGCTCTTCGTGGTTAGGGCTAGGTTTGTTGATGGTGAACGCGTTGAAGGAGTTAAGGATAACACCAAGGGTAAAAACAAGGAAGGGGATTTGGCTGCTACGCCCTGTGAACAAACATTCACATGAAGCCCATGCAAACCCTAATAAGGGTCGAATGGCTTCACGTGGAGGAGACAATAGCAGGTCGTATCGAGATACGTTTTTAAATAAGAAAACTGTTGAGGTCCAAGATAATGTATTGAAAGATTGATGATAATATTGAAGGTTTTCTGGATTGGCATAACGCATCTCTTTGTGCAAAGGTTAAGGATTTTAATATTCTTACAATGTTAAATAGTTTGTTGAAGAAGTTTTGTGAGTGTTCGATTGATATTAAGTATGGGGTGGTTTTAACGTGTTGTTGGTGTTCAAGAATGAAGAGGATTGCACTAGTTTCTTGGATAAGAAGGACTTGTGGATTGTATGGTTTGAGACTGTGGAGAAGTGGACTGGGCAAATGTTTAAGTTTGAGAGGATTGCTTGGTTGAAGATATACGGTGTTCCGATTACTTGCTATAGAGTCAAGTCTTCGAAGCTGTGGGAAATAAGTATGGTTCGGTTGTTCAACCGGCATGTTTTTCAAATGACGACAATGATCTATCTTATAGGTATATTGGAGTATTATGTAGTAGGGATTCCAGGGTGGATGATCGTTTCACTATTTCATGGAGGGGGTTCTATAAAGGTGTGGGTTGAGGAGGATGTAGGGGAGTTGGGTCCCTGATTGCATTAAGGACTTGGATGAATGTTCAAGTGTTGATTGATTGGAGCCTATCCAGGACGCTAATAGTGTTCACGATGTGGGTGATATGGAGCTTGAAGCAGGAGAGATTGGAAGGGTATTAATGTAGAAGAAGGATCATGTCCCGAGTCTATGATGTCGAGTAGGAATTGGGAACCGTAATACCGATGCTTCTCCCGAGTCTGTGATGCCGAGTAGGAATGGGTCGATGGAGTGACTAGCGTTTGAAAGAAGTACAAGAAAAAGAAATCGCTTAGAAATAGAGTGGTATCTCCTGGAGATAATGACGCCCAAAGAAGAGACCGAGGAGAATTCGGATATGTTGGTCTTGATAAGTTCATTGGTATTATTCATAACAGTTTGAATGGTATTTGAAGTTAGAACTGAGGAGCCGAGTGTTACAGAAGGTTTTTATACGCCGGACCTTAACAAGAATTGTGGTAGTTCGGCTATATCAAAAGGGCCGTTGATGATGCAGAAGATGAAGTAGAAGAGAGTGTGCCTGAAGATGTTTTGGCTCAAATAAATAATCAGATTCTCTTAGATAAGGAGACAAGTGCTACCATGGAGTTAGGAGAGCTTTAGGGGTTGATAACCTTGGTCAATATGTTCCGAAGGTGAGACAGGAAATTATCAATGAAGGTTTTCAAGCAGTGATTCAATGAATATTCTTTCCCTTAATATTAGAGGTATGGGAGTTCCAGGGAAGCTTCGTGGGTTAGGAATATTCTGTTGCAAGAGACGCAGTGTGGGGATATTTCGGGTTTTGATCTTGGGGACTTTTGGGGAAAGGTAGGTTCCAGGCTTAGTATGTTGAGGCGAACGGTCGGTCTGGGGGTATGATTACATGTGGGATCCGGCAGTTTTCACCTCTGTTGGATGTAAAGAAAGCGAACCATTTCCTGTTGGTGACTAGGACGATAAAAGTAGTGGGGTGATTTCAAATATTATGAATGTGTATGCGCCTCAACAGCCGGTTGCTAAGCGTGCATTATGGAGAGAGATTGAGCAATGTATGTCTTCGGCGGATGGGTACTGGGTGGTTGCGGGTCATTTAATTCCGTTCGGGATAGTACAGAGAGGCGGAATTCTAAGTTTCATGTTGCGTCGACTCAAGCTTTCAATGAGTTTATCGATAATGCGGATTTACATGAGTATGCTCTTCGAGGGATGAAGTTTACGTTTCCTGCAGGTACTAAACTTAGTCGGATTGACCGGATTATGGTAAACTGGAATTTCTTTATGGAGTGGCCTTCAGCAGAGTATCGAGCTTTATGTCGTGACAAATCGGATCACTCACCTTTGATTTTGAAGATTATTTCCAGGAATTTTGATCCCAAACCATCTGGATCTTTAATTCCTAGTTGGACAGGCAGACTTTCACGAGGTGGTTTCTGGTATTTTAACGAAGCTAGGGTGGAAGGTCCTCGGATAAGCGGTTGCTGGTGAAATATAGGTTACTTAGACAAGGTATTGGCAAACGGAAAGACGAGTGTTTGGAACGAGAATTTGAAGAGAAGAAGTTATTAGAGTTAGAGCTCCATCAGTTGGAATTGATATGGAGATGAAAGACTTGTCTGAAGAGGAGTTGTGGATTTTGCAGCAAACTAAAAGAAGCTTCGTGAATTAGAGAGATTAAGAAACATGGACGTCAAACAAAAGTCGAGATGTAAATGGGCTTCGGAAGGGGATGACAATACTCGGTTTTTCCATGGCATCATTAACAAAAGAAGGGTGGCTAACAGTATTCCGGGTGTAGTCGTTTAAGGTGAATGGGTTACCCGGCCATCGATAGTTAAAAGAGAGCATTGGGTTTTTTTCCGTAACAAGTACATCGAAGAGTTGAAACACAGACCTCGGCTTCTCTCTGCTCTAGCTTTAACAGGCTTCCGAATGATGTGGCGGGGTGTTTGTGTGCTCGGTTTTCTGTGCAGGAAGTTAAGGAAGTGGTGTGGGATTGCGGCGATGATAAAGCCCCCGGGCCAGACGGGTTAACTTTAAGTTTATTAAAAAATTCTGGTCCTTGTTGGAAACGATTTGTGGAGATTTTGAAGGAATTTTATGACTCGGGGAGCTTCAGTGAGGGTGTAGGGACTTCTTTTATTACTCTGATTTCGAAGAAGGTGGAACCGACTGAGTTTGGCGATTTTCGGCCTATTAGTTTGATCGGTAGTATTTCAAAGGTGGTATCTAAAGTCTTGCCAAACCGTATTAAAGGAGTAATGGATATGGTTATCTCGGAATCACAGTCGGTGTTTCTATCTGGTAGATATATTTTGGACGGTCCCCTGATTTCGAATGATGTGTTGGCGTGGGCAAAGAAGGCAGGCCGAAAGATGTTCATGTTTAAAATAGATTTCGAGAAGGCATACGATAACGTAAACTGGGAGTTCTTATTGTCTGTTCTTGAGCAGATGGGTTCCTGGATAGGTGGTGTAAAATGGATTAAAGGGATATTATCTGCTTCGCACGCTTCGGTTCTCGTAAATGGCTCACCCACATTCCAGTTTGCTTGCCAAAAAGGTATTCGCCAAGGAGACCCGTTGTCCCATTTTTGCTTATTCTAGTGATGGAAGCGTTTTCGGAGATGGTCAAAAAAGCATGTTCGAGTGGGTATTTGATGGTGTTCGCCTCCCGAAGGACGGTCCTCTTTTATCGCACCTCTTATACGCAGATGACGCTATGATGATGGGTGAGTGGTCCGTCTTCAACTTTGCGAATATGAAAAGGATTTGAGGTTATTTTTTCTTTGTTCCGGTCTCAAAATTAATATTCACAAATCAATTCTATATGGAGTGGGTATTAAAAATGAAGAGTTAAGTGGGTTGGCCAATTAGGATGGGTTGTAAGTCGGGGATGCTTCCGTTTTCGTATTTAGGTATTACGGTGGGGGCAAATATGAATAGAGTGAAGCACTGGGACCCGGTGGTGAATGCGTTTATGAGTCGGTTATCCAAGTAGAAGGCGAATAATATTTCTATTGGAGGTCGGGTTACTCTTATTAAGTCGGTATTGGATAGTCTTCCTACTTACTACTTTTCATTGTTTAAGGCCCCGGTCAAGATTATCAATAGCCTAGAACAGTTTATGAGGAGGTTGTTATGGGCGGGTCAGATGAAGTTAGGAAAATGGCGTGGTTGCATGGGATAAAGTGACATGTAATAGAGAAGAAGGAGGGTTAGGTTTGGCTAGGCTTGATGAGTGTAATAAGGCGTTAATTTTTGAAGTGGTTTTGGAGATATTTTACGGAACAAAAGGCTCTATGGCGCATCATGGTAGACTCGATACATGGTTCGGATCACAAATGGGGTGCTCTTCCTGTCAACAGTTCTGTGTCAGGGTTTGGAAAAATATAGTATCTTTATGTGGTAAGATTAAAGTTGACGGGGCTGGTGTGACGAACATGATTAGGGGCCGAGTCGGTAGTCGGACGGAGATTCGCTTTTGGATCGATCCCTGGTTGTGTAGATTACCTCTGAAAGATTGCTATCCAGATTTATTTGCCTTGGAGATGCAAAAGAAATGTTTTGTATGCGATAGATACGATTTAAAGGAGAATAGTTCGGTGTTTACTTGGAAGTGAAGAGGGCGCTGATGATTCAAGAAGAGATTGATCATAGGCAGGACTTAGAAGCTAGGTTGGCAGACGCTTCTTTCTCGGGTCAAAACGATAGGTGGTGTTGGAATCACAACAAAAACGATACCTTTACAGTTGCTTCAGCCAAGCGATGGTTGCGAAAAAAAGGTAGTGAGGAGCGGTTTGGTTTCGTGTGGTGCAAGTGGGTTCGGCTAAATGCAGTATCTTTATGTGGCGCGCCTTTCTTGATCGTCTCCCGACTAAGATGGCTTTGCAAAGAAGAAATGTCCAGGAACAAGATGATATATGTGTGTTATGTGAAGACGGGACCGAATCGACGGATCATATTTTTACAGGGTGTGGAGTTGCGGCAGGGGTGTGGTATGGCATCTCACGTGGTGTCGTATCCCTCCTTTGTAAGCGTTCTCTAGTAAGGATATTGTCCGGGTGGCTGAGCATAGCGGGGTGTCAGGAGAAGTGAAGAATGTGGTTCATGGCATTTGTATTATCACGTGTTGGAGACTTTGGAAAGCTAGAAATGAGAAGGTGTTTTCGAATAAATCTACCAAAGTCGCGGAGATTATCTCGGACATCAAAGTATTGGGTTTTCTTTGGTATAATAATAGGGCATGGAGGGGTTGATGGATTGGGATAAATGGTGTATTTTTTATATAAAGTAATTGTACATTCGTTTTTGGCTTCCTATTCCGTCTTGGGATAGGTTGTCGTGGTGTTGTTAATGAAATTTGATCTTTCAAAAAAAAGAATCATTTAATTGATACATGATTAATCTTTCGGTTATTGATTTCATATACAATAAAGAGAAAATAATGCTTTATTCAGGAAAAGGCAGAACTTGTTAACGAAGCTGGAATCTTGAAAGTGAAAGTATTAGGAACAACCAATATTATATGTAAAAAGCCTTTTGATGCTTCTAATCATTACTTTATGCTCTATATTGGTCGCTATGGTCCGCTATATGTGAAGAAACACGAATTCTAGATTGTCGGGTTAACGTCAATTTTTGTAGTGATTCTACGGGGTGTTTATAAAAAAATATGTTATAAAATGTGATAGGTCTAAGGACAAGACCAAGGATGTTTAGAGACAACAAGTTAGAAGAGCCGAGCCTCTAAACGTTAGCAAATGAACAAGGGTTGGAAAAGTACGATGTGCTCGTAGTCTTTTCTGTGAAAGTGTTCGTAAGTATCGGATTCCAATAAAAGGAGAAAGGTCTCCTCCTTTTATAGTACCTTGACACGCGACTTTCTCAACCCGTCCTCTACCCTTGATGGGGCCCGGCCCAGGTAGAGGTGTCTCTAGGTTTCTGGCCCAAGTCCTCCGGCCCAATGGTGCAATTGGGTTTTTATAAAAAAAAGAGTGGAAAGGGGGATGTTACCTTCCTGACGTAAATACACGTGGCGTCCGTTGAGTGGACGTTGGTGGGCGGCGGACACGTGGCGTCCGCTACTGGCTCATGCAGGGCGGTGGGAAATCATCCTCTTTCTAGAAGAACCTGAGACAAGTTGGAGGGTTGCCAAAGTCTTTAGAAAGATATCTTGGCTGGGAGGCTGTCATGTGGTCGTCCTTTCTGACTGTCAGGTTGAGCGCAGCCATTGATGGCTGGGAACTCTGACGGGCAACCTGCAGCGTCAGGAACAGTTGCCTGGGCAGGAGTGTGTGTCTAGAGGCTGCCCCAGAAGGCATCTTTTAATCGTGTTGATGAAGCTTTGTTTATCTTGCTGAAGAAGCTTCATAGTATCTCTTTCCCGCTGATGTAAAACGGGTGGGGCACAGTGGTTCGGACGCCACTCTTGCCGCTGACGTAAAACGGGCGCATGAGTATGTGTCCTGAACCTGATGAATGTTAACTGTTCAGCTGAAGTAAAACGGGCGGATGAGTATGCGTCCTGTAACTGATATGCGTTAGCTATTCCGCTGATTTAAAACAAGCGGAGGCAAGTTCAGCTAGCCGTTGTTTTTAGTTTGTGATATGGTATTTGCTGATGTTTTTGGTACCATATCCCTTCAAGTCCCCCAGTCCAGGGCTGCCTTGTTGCTTTGAGAAGGGGGTGCTGGACTCGTTTGTGGATTTTGAAGGTGTAGAGTTTTTTACATGTGTACTTTGAGTTACATCCAGTCGTCACTGGGTTTTCATGTAACAAAGTGTACATGTAAGTTTATGACATCGTCAACTGGTGCGCGCACAGTGATCAACCTGCGAGCGTATGACGGAATGAGAAATCCAGTGGTATAGGCGTCATGCCTTGCTACGCATCTGGAGAATGGGAAAGAAGAAAAGATGTTTAAATTTTTCCTCCTGGTGCAGGCTTCATGCCAGATTAGGCATCGTGCCTTGTAGCGCATTTGACAGATGAGAAAATGTTTAAATTTCTCATTCCGGCGCAGGTGTGACGCCAGATTAGGCGTCATGCCTTGTAGCGCATTTGAAAGATGAGAAAATGTATAAATTGTTCGTCCTGGTGCAGATGTGATGCCAGATTAGGCGTCAGCCCTTGTAGAGCATGTGAAGGATGAGAAAATGTTGAAATTTGTCCTTTGGGCGTTGACGTGATTCCTTATGAGGCGTCGGGCTTTGTAGCGCATTTGATAGATGAGAGAAAAGTGGTTTTTTGTCTGACTCTGTGTCTACTGAAGTGTAGTTAATACGCATTGAATTTGTCGTTTTGAATTTTGTGTGAATTCAATAGCGAGAATGTTTGTTTGTGAGAGGACGTGTCTGACGGTTCGTACACTGTGTGGAGAACGTGTCTGACACGTTCTATAGCTCATCAGTTGCTAGTCCGCCACGTGTCGTTCATCTGTGGTGTGTAGACAACTGGTTGTGATGAGTTTGAACGCGGGCGTACACGTGTTGATCATCGGTGTCGTTTGACAGCTGTTGGGTATGTTAAACCGTCAGGCGAGTGGAGCACGCGCGGCGCGTGTGCCGAACAGCACGTGGGCTCGCTGACGTGTCTAGCTATGAATGGACTAACGTCCTGATTTTTCGCCTGTGATGATTACTCTTCCTGCCATCGCAATAAATGCGATGGGTATAAATAGGAGTTTCCTCTTCTCTTTGAAACTTTATGTTTCCAAAACCTGTTCTTTCTCCGGTGATTCTTCTCTCAAATTCCGGTGAAACCTTACTTTTTCTTTCAAATTTCTTGTCTTCCTTTCCCTTTAAGAGATATCTTCTGGAGAAAAGAGGCCTAAGATGACGATGAGGGAGGCACAAATTGGGTGGTCCAAAGATAAATATAGGGCTCTTCTCCATAAATATAATGTCCTCCGGGAGTGGGAACCGGAGTTGCCGGAGAAGGGCAAGACGCCGATAGATTGTCCTGACGACAAGATGTGTCTTTACGAAGCCTCCTTCCTGAAGAGCCTGTTCAGGCTTCCTTGTTCGAAGTTCCTGGTGACGGTGTTGCAGAAGTATGGGATGCATATTTCTCAGATGAGCCCTTTTGGGGTAATAAGAATAATGCATTTCGAATCGACCTATAGGGCTCTGAGGATGGAGCCATCGTTCGATTATTTCAACGTGTTCTACAAGCTGGAGGTGAAGGAGACTGGGTGGATCTCGTTTGTGGAGAGATCGAAGGCCATCACTGTGGTTGTACCGAAGAGCTAGCCGAAGAGTCTTCGAGATTGGAAAAGATGTTTTTTCTACTTGAAGAAGGAGGCGATTCCTGCTGAGATGACGTGGCTAGAACTTCGTGCTGGGCAGAAGGTGCCGTCGTTTGAGGTGCTAAAGGATTTCCAGGAAGAAGATTGGTTCAAGTTACTGGCGACGCATCCAACCCGTTTGGATGACCCCGAGAAATGTGATGAGGGTATGCTGAGGCTACTGGGGGTTAGTCGGTTGGGTATCCGCGAAGGTTACGACGTGCTTCCGTACGGGGACCGAGGTATGCAATTGCTGGAGGGTATGTATTGCATCTTCTTTATGTTACTTGTATTTGTTTTTGTTGTAAACTTATAGTGTGACGCTTGTTTGTCTTGCAGGTAAGCGTCTGTTCCAGTTTTTTGCTGCCCGGGTCTCGCGCACAGCTTTCATGGCGGTCCCGGAGGTTGCAGTGTCTTGTGTGGAGAGGATAAAGGTTAATTTCCTGATTCCTGTGTAGATGGAAGGTGCGTCTGAGAACCTTCTCCAAGTTGGTTTCCTTGTCAACCCTGAGCCGTTATTTGCGCGCACGGCGACCGGGGTTGACTATGTTTTTTTATCTGATGATGAGTCTAATGGATCATCATCAAGTTTAATCCATCGTACGCGTCGTACTGTAGGTGGTGGATCTAGTGCGTCAGCTACTGCGCCTCAAGCTGGAGGTTCTAGCAGCGCAAGTGGTGCTGGTGGTGGTACAACTGGTCAAGGTAAGTGCTTACTGTTTCGTTATGAACTTTACTTCTGTTGTGTACCTTTTTTTTAATAGAACATTGTTTGCTAGGCCGAAAGCGCAAGTACTTTCAGTCTGTTCAGCAAGATGCTCCTGAGGGTGTTCATGTTGAGGAGCCTACTGCGATGAGTATGGATCTTGCTCCTCCGCCTATTCCGAACCGTTTGGCAAGAAAGCCCTAAGGAAGCTCAGTGGTAAGTATAAATAGTATACGTAGTGTTTTGTGAGTTGCTGGGCTTTACTTATAGTTTCTTGATTCCAGTAGGTTCTGTTCCTGCTTCTATCAAACAGGTACATGAAGAGAGAGAGAAAAAACTTCAGGAAGAGGAGCGTTTGAAGGCTCAGTCTGGTGTTGTTGAAGGTCAGACTGCGCCTGATCCTGAGGCTGCGCTGAAGCTCGAAGAGGAGAAGCGTGCCGCCGCGGCCGCTATAAAGAGGAAGGAAGAGGAGGAGGAGGAGGCCCGCGCTAGGGAGGCTGCCATGAAGAGGCAAAAGGAGGAAGAGGCCCGTCTGGCGGCTGTTAAGAGGAAAGAGAAGGAGGATGAGGACCAGCGCCAGGCGGAGCTGCTTAAGCAGCATGCGGCCATGGTGGCCATCAAGACGGAACAAGGTAAGTTTGCGACTACTCCGGGTGGTGTTGGGTCGCAGACGGCACATTTGTTGTTGATTTGGATGATGGCGATGCCCCGGGTGATTCTCTTGTAATTGGTGAAGGGGGTGGCTTCGTTGGGCCACAAACCAAGAAGGTTGAAGGGGGTAGGACATCTTCGAGCGGCCTCGCCTTTAAGTTAGATGCTCCGGTTTATGCACTTGACTGGCGTATAACCGAAAGTTGTCATTTCCTCAACCCCTTTGTGGCTGAGGAGTTTGTAAATTACGCGCTTCCCCTAGCGGAGCGCGCTTATCATCGCTCTCTGAACCGTGGCACTCTTTTTACAGAGTTGTGTACTAACCTTACACAATCTCTGGGGAATTTGTATGCCCTTGACCGCGGGGAGGATGAGTTTTTGGACGAGCAGGCGACAGTTGCAAATGAAGCTGATCGTCTGGCTCGAGAGAAGGGGTTTTGAGACTGCCAAGCAGCGTCTGGTGGAGCAAATCCGAAGTTAGAGTTGGATTTGCGTCAGAGGGATGTGGATGCGGCTGAGAAGCAGAAGGCATGGGAGCAAACTTCTGCTAACATAAACAGGGAGCTTGAGCGCCGCCGACTGGCGGTGCAGAAAGCTGAATCAGACTTGTCAGCGCAGGAGAAGATTGTTGCTGCCAAACACAAAGAGTTGGAGGATTTATCTTCCAAGTATGCTGATGTTGCTGGTGAATTGAAGAAGAAAGATGATGATGTGGTGAAGGCAACCATGCGTGTTTCGGAGTTGGAGGGGCAGGTTGATGCCCTTATGAAAGAGAAGGAAGCTTGGCTTTTGGAGAAGACTCTGATGCTGGACGCGCAGAAAGCTTATTGTGAGAAGGCGCTATGGATGATGTCTGACGGGATAGCTGCCGTAAGTTTCTGTCTTTCTTTTTTACTTGCTTTGATTGAAGTTGCTTTTTCTTATAGGAGTTGTACCTTTCTTGCAGGTCTTCGATCGTTGTTGGAACGAGCCGAAATGGGTGAGCAAGTGGTGGAGGTTGTGGACGCTGCTCGTATTACGGATTATCAAGTTGGATGGTTGGAAGGGTTTTTGGCCGCCAAGGATGGGCTACTGTTGAGGCGCAACCCTTCCAGGATGTCAATACTGAGGCGGCGCTGTTGGAGGAGCTTAAGAAGCTCAAAAAAATGGAGTTCCCTGTGCTCCAAACGATGAGGAAGTGTTTGTCGGATCCTGATCCAATCGCTCGTTTTAGGCATTGGGTACAGGAGTCTGACCATGCTGGGCGTGAACGCGCAGAGAAGGAGGCAGCCGCCAAAGCTGCTGAAGTGGCTGCCAAGGCTAGTGGGCTAGGTAGTTCGGGGACGGCCCATGAGCCTCCTCAGTAGGTTGATGTTTGTAACTGATAAACCTTTGTGTATGTAAATATTTCTTCTTCTATTAATGAAAAAATGAACCTTTTTGTGTTGTTCATGATTGTGTTGAATTGTGTTGAAGGATTGCAGAATAGATCAACTTCGTGAGTTTAGAAGAAAACTTGGTGTCTAATTTATGAAGAGTAAATTAACATCATAAGTTAGAAGTAAAGTTGGCGTCCGTTATGAAGAGTAAATTAACTTCATAAGTTGGGACTGAAAGTTGGCGTCTAATTTATGAAGAGTAAATTAACTTCATAAGTTAGAACTAAAGTTGGCGTCTGATCTGAAGAGTGAATTATGAAGAGTAAATTAACTTCATAAGTAAAAGTTGCGCAGTTATAAACAAAGTGTAGGGTATTGATATATATTCCAAAATTGAGATATTTGTAGGTAACATGGGCGCAACTGCGCTACATTCCATGATCTTGGTATAGGTGTTCCATCTAGCTTTTCTAATACGTATGCCCCTTTCCCTAAGACTTGTTGAACTTTGTAGGGGCCTTCCCAGTTCGGCGCTAGTTTCCCTGGACGCTCTGAGTGTGAAGCATTGTTATCTCCTAGGATGTAGTCCCCGATGTCAAATGCACATCTTTTCACTTTGGAGTTATAGTAGCGCTCAAGCTGTTTTTTTGTAGTTTGCTTCGCGTATGGCTACCATTTCACGCCTTTCGTCCAGGAGTTCTAGATTTAGGCGCAGTTCTCTGTCATTGTCTGTTTGTGCTACGCTGAGGACCCGTGGGGACGGAAAGTTTATTTCTGCGGGGATTACGGCTTCGGAGCCGTAAGTTAGGCTGAACGGTGTTTCACCCGTGCTTGTTTTTGTGAGGGTGCGATGCGCCCACAAGACGTGCGGCAGTCATCGACCCAACCTGTTCGCGTTGAGCCCAGGCGTGTCTTTATTCCTTCAACCAGTGATCTGTTGATGTGTTCTACCTGTCCATGGGCAGCCCGAATCGGCAGATGATGAATTCCCAGATGAATTTTTTGACGTGTTCGGCGCTGATCGTTGCTAAAGGCTTGGCTTCGACCCATTTTGTGAAATAGTCGACGGCAACTATTAGATATTGTATCTTTCCTGGGGCCATTGGGAATAGGCCGACCAGGTCGACGGCCCATTTTTGAAATGTCCAAGCTGCGGTGACTGGAACCAGGTCATTCTTTGGGCGCAAGGTATTTGGCGCATGTTGCTGATAGTTGAAGCATGTGCGCAGGATTTTTACGGCGTCCTGGTGCATTCCTGGCCAGTAATATCCAGCATTCATGATTTTGGCGACGACCATTCTTGGTCCTGCGTGGATGCCGCATATACCTTCGTGGATTTCCTTGACAAGGAATGAGGCATTTGCGGAATCGACGCATCTTAAGAGGGGACCGAGGTAGGAGCGCCGGTATAGGACACCATACTGATGGTTGATCTAAGGTTTCGATACGTACCTCTTTGGCCATGTGCAGCCAGGCTGTGGATGCCATTTTGCTGAGGGCATCCGCTTCTTTGTTTCCGCTTCGGTTGATGTGGGTGACCGTACAAGTTGTGAATTTTCTGATTAGGAGCTTAGCCTGATCGACATATTGCGCCATAACTGGGTCTTTGGCGTCGTAGATGCCATTGATGTGTCCTGCTATGAGCATTGAGTCTGTGTGGGCTTTAAGGTGTCTTGCGCTCATCTTGTCGCCCAGGCGCACTCCTGCTAGGAAAGCTTCGTACTCTGCCTCATAGTTTGTACTTGGAAATTCAAGGCATACAGCATATGTGAATTCTGTGTTATCGGGGCTGACGAGCCTGAGGCCTGCTCCTGCGCCTTGATCATTTGAAGCTCCGTCGGTGAACAGTGACCATGTGACGCGTGAATCTGGGATGGGTTTTGGGTCTTGTTCATTTTGACATTTTTCGATGCTTTCTGTGGGGATTTCTGCGATGAAATCCGCGAGAACCTGTCCCTTGATTGCTGGTCTTGGCTTGTAGATAATGGTGTGTGCGCCGAGTTCGATTGCCCATTTTGCTAGGCGCCCAGATAACTCTGGTTTTAAGAGCACAGTGTTTATTCTGTAGTCTGTTAAGACGTGGATTGGGTGCCCTTGAAAGTATCGCCTGAGACGCCTGGATGCGTGGACTAATGCTTAGACCAGTTTTTCCATTGTGGAGTATTTGGTTTCTGCGTCTGCCAGGGTGAGACTAATGTAGTAGATTGGTGTTTGAACTTTGTTGCGCTCAACCAATAGTACTGCGCCTATCGCTTTTTCAGAAGCAGATAGGTATAGTGTTAGCGGTTCTTCTGGTAAAGGCGCTGTAAGAGTTGGCAAGTAGGTCAAACATTGTTTCACGGAAAGCCACTTACGCCTCTGGTGTCCAACGGAACTGTGTCTTTTTTAATACATTGCACAGCGTATGAACAAAAGGAAAAGACTTTGACGCATAGTCTGATAGGAAGCGGTTCAGGGCGACTAGGCGGCCCATTAGTGTCTGCACGTCTTTGATGGAGTTGGGCGATGGCATGCGCTGGATGGCTTGAACCTTTTCCGGTTTGGTTTAAAGCCACCGTTGGTGACGATGACGCCCAGGAACTTGCCTTCTCCGGCCCCGAATGAACACTTGCCTGGATTAAGTTTCATTTTGATTTTGCGCAGTTGTTCAAAGGTGCGCTCTATTTCCAGGAGCATTGTGTCTTCCTGTCGGCTTTTTATTACCAGGTCGTCGACGTATACTTCTAGGTTGACGCCGATCTGGTTTATGAAGGCTTGGTCCATTAGGCGCTGATAGGTTGCGCCTGCATTCTTTAGGCCAAAGGGTATTTTGGAGTAGCAGTACACCCCTCTGTCGGTTCGGAAGGCGGTTCTGTCTTCGTCTTCGTAGGCCATTTGTATTTGGTGGTATCCTCGATAAGCATCGAGGAAACATTTAAATTTGAATGGCGCTAGAGAGTCTATCTTGAGATCGATTTCCGGCAGCAGGTAATGGTCCTTCGGGCATGCTTTGTTTAGTTCCTTGTAATCGACGCACATGCGCTAGGATCCGTTCTTTTTGTAGACCATGAACGGATTGGCCACCCATGTTTGGTGGTTGCATCGTTTGATGATGTCGGCCTCGAGTAAGTCGTCGACCTGCTCGTTCATGGCCTTGACTCTGTCCGGGCCTAACGGACACTTTTTCTGGGCGACTGATCGAGCGTCTTTGTAGGTGTTGAGGCGATGTTCTGCTACATCCCTTGGGACGCGGATCATGTCGGATGACTGCCAGGGGAAGATATCTTTGTTTGCTACTAGCAGTTGCTTCAAGTGTACGCGCAGTTGGGGGACAGAGTTGATCCCAAGGTGATTGTTTGTTCGGGGAAAGATGGGTTGAGGACCCATTTTTCATTTTTAGTAGCGGCTGGTTCGGACGGTGGTGTCTGCGCTGTTGGTTCTGCTGTGACGAGTCATTCCTGAATGCCTCGGATGTACACGATCCCCGTTGCTGTTGGGAAACCGATGGTTTGGTGGGGGTGGACGCGTTGCTGTTGAAGCTGGCGAGGCCTTGTCGGCCTAACAAGATGTCGTATAAAGAGGTAGCTGGATGACATGGAATGTGCATGTCTCCGAGCGCGAATGAATCCCATCGTCAAGGGTGACTGTAAAGTCAAACTTGCCGAGGGGATGAATTACCTCGTTGAAAAAACCAGCGATTGGTGCGTCTGGCTGAAGACGCGCTTTGTCCTCATCATCCAGCTGTTCAAAGCATTGCTGGTACATGATGTCGAAGCTGCTCCCGCTATCGCACATCATCTTGTATGTGCGATAGTGGCCGAACAGGGCTGTGATGATGAGTGGTGTTGTTAACTTTGCACCTCCCGGTACTGTTGGGTGGATGGACTTAGGCTTCTCTCCAGGCGGTGTAATTTTCAACGTCCGTATGTCGCGACGTGGTCGCGACACTGGCTGGTTGAAGTTTGCGTTTGTTGCGGTGTGTCATGTGACACTGTCTTGAGAAGGCGCTTCGGACATGATGTGTTCTGATGTCCTTGATCGGCTTTGGTGGTTCTTCAGTTCTGTGTGCACCGGCGCGCATGTTTTTTACAAGGTTGGTTCGTTTGCCAGAACGGAGGGTAGCCTCTATCTCCATTTTTAGGATGTAGCAGTTATCGGTGTCGTGACCCACGTCTTTGTGGAAGTCACAAAAGCGGGTGTTATCGACATTTTTGCGTTTATTTCCCATGGGTTTTGGGAGTTTAAACGCAACTTCTCCGGTTGACAGAACCTGAGCTAACACCTGAGATGGTGTTTTAGTGAGGGGCGTCCAGTCTTGGTTTCTTCGGCCACTGTTGCGCTGGTCGCGCGTTTGTTTGTTGCTGATGATATTTCTGGCATCGCCAGAGGGTGAATATCTTCCTTCGTCGGTAGTGCAGGAGATGCGGCTCCAGACGGACGATCGGTTGTTATTGCGATTGCGGTTGTTGCTTATGCTTCCACGCTGGTTCTGATTTTTTGTTTTTTGGTTTCTAGCGTAGAGTTTGGAGATTCGGACGACCTCTTCCCAGGAGTCTGGGACCCATCTTTACCCTGAAGGTTGTTTTGTAAATTGTCGTCGTTGACATTTGCTAGGAAGGAGGTTCGAGTTGCCTCGTCCCCCGTTCCTAGTTGAAGTGCTTTTTGGAGGATTGCTTGTCGTAATAATCCACAGCGCCAGATTATATCATCCAAAGCACCAACATTCATCCGTTTCATCGTTTTACCATGGCCAATTAAGAAAAACCCAGGTTATGGAGCTTCTGAATGCACGTGTTTCAGTGTTTGGTAGTAACAATGTTGCAGTAGCCTCATAAGCTTTACTATATTGTCTTACATATCTTATGGAGTGGATTTGGTTTTTGCAAACTATCTTGGATACCAATAAGCCAATATGGCTACAAGAGTTTACCTTTAGGTTAGAAGGACCACCAACGGAAGAAAAATTGCATTTGGAAGTCGTTGAAAAATCATGGATGGGACCAATTCCTAGCCTTATTAACTTTCCCGACCAGACTAGTAGCTTTTTTAATGCGATTACAATGCCTTTTTTCATTAGGGATCTCTTGGGTGCATCAATATAGGACTTGCAGATGTTGTTGACAAGAAACGATCAACACCTTATACGTACTTGAACCAGGTTATCTTGTTAATGGTCATTACAAATACAATTTACTTCAAGTGGAGTTGCATTGGAAAACCTCTTATTAGATAACCATGGGTAACGATAGCCAAAAAGTTAGTACTCTGAGGCCACTATGTAAATGATCATATCCTTTTGCTTAGTCAAACATAAACATCATCCACCGTGACATGCAAGCTTTATAGTTGCTCTAGTTGTTGTTATTATGATCCTTATTAGTATTGCTATGCCCACAATGGGTTTTGAACCCTTACCACTTTTAAGTGTAACTTTTATCAACGCAACACAACAACAGCTACTCCTACAAACCAAGAGCATCAGCCCCCAAAAATATAAAAATCTAAGCGGAAGCGTTTTGGTATTGGGTTAAGTTTTATCTCAACCCTGCAACCAGGGGCTGCTCGGTTTCTACTCACCGACTCTTAAAACAGCAAAGTGGATTATTTGTATAAGAAGTGTAGATGTAGAATGAGTGTTTTATTATTGATTGAAATGTTTTGTACAATTCAAGGGGAAAACAACCTCCTATATCTATAATCTATAATCTATAATCTATAATCTATAATCTATAATCTATCTATGTTACCTTATTAAGGAGGAGAGATAGCTAGGAAAGTAATTTTACACCCATTTTAAGATGGGATATCAAGAGACTCATGCTTTAACATAGATATGTCATGTAAAACTTCCCCATAATACCCCTTATTGCATTATGCACTTGTACTATAACTATAACTATATAAACTTATCCCACCGAATCCATCAATATGGCAACGATCGAGCACACTAATCTTAATGCAAAAATGGTAATATTAATTTTTTTATATATTAGGTTTTGCTCGGAGACATGGGTGCCTATAAATCAAGCCTTGTTTTACGGTTTGTTGAAGGCCAATTTCTTGAATTTCAGCTTAGGTTTATACATTTTTTTTTTCACTAAACAATGATATTTACAAATTTTCTACCAAGTAATATGGCCTTTACATTTCCATTACTCTATTTTGTATTAATATTTGATAGTAATCTGTATCCGTTTTCAAATAACAGTCTTGTATTTTCTTTGAATGTTGATGCGTTTAGTAATTATAGGTTGTCGTAATTGTTTGGATACTCGGTTGTATTTGTTGATTAACTTGATTGTGTCTTTGTTGTAATTTAACTTTAGTACGCCAGGAGATGGAGCTGGGAGTGTACTTGCTTTTTCAGCGTCCCTGGCAATAGAGTCGGAAGGTATATTTTAAGTCAGTTTTTTGTTTGCATTCCATTTATATATTTTGAAATATTTCGTATCATTTTACTGTTGGTAATAAATCATTAGCGTTCTAGAAAGAAACTCTAATGTGCGTCAAGAAAATGGAATCTATGAAGGTAAACTGAATAACAAAATTTTAGGTTTATATTAAAAATTAACTCCTTATCTTTACAAGAATCTGTTTTGCTTTGCAGAAGATAGATGATTGTGTTGATGACACAGAAGCAAATGTCGATAACCCTGTCCTCAAGGTTAAGCAAGATGAACATGTATCTATCGACAGTTGATTGTAGCAAAGTTTTTTTGTAAATGACACACTGAAAGCAAATATATTGAGGTTTATTTGTAATTTCAATATCACACAAGTAGGGGTGTTCAACAATCGAATAACGAATTTTTGAATTATTCGAATCGAATTTCTCGAATTTTTAATATTTTTACCTGAATTCGTATTCGATTCGTATTCGCTAAAATTCAATTTATTCGATTCGAATAAGAAACTCGAATTCGAATCGAATTCGAATAAATTCGATTTAGTTTAAATTTACCATAAATAATAAATTGTTTTACTTTTACTTTTAAAACTAATATAAACTCATTATTTTTAACAAATAAAATACAAATCTACGAAATTGATAAACAACAATATGTCAAAAACAGGTATAGTAAAAATAGTAGAGAGTATAGTTTGTTAGAGTTTTATGATGTATAAGGTAAATATGTAAAATATGGTTATGGTAAAAGTTGTAGAGACTATGGATTCTTGTATTTTAACTAAAATTTAGAAGTTCTTTTTTTTCAATGTGTATATTTGTGTATATAATAATGTGTATGTGTGTATATATATATTTAAAAAAATAAACATATACATTTTTATTCGAATTTCGAATCGAATCGAATCGAATTTAAAATCATAAATTCGTATTCGATTCGTATTCGATTTACTGGACCCGAATTCAAATTCTTAATTATCGAATCGAATTCCTGGTAATCGAATCGAACTAAGTCGAATTTCGAATTTTTCGAATCCGAATCAAATTCTGAAACACCCCTACACACAAGTAAGCCTAATAAAACCTTTTTGGTTTTTTCATATACATCGTTTTTCATTCAAAGACAATGGAAGGAAGACAGTGTGTTTTTACACTTTTCCTACAACTTGGTGGGCTAACACGGCTACGCTTGTACATTGTTCAAAAAAATATATTTATCTTAACCGTCTCGCAGCAACGCGCGGGTTTCTTACTAGTATTATTACATTATAAAGGAGGAGCAATGGGTAAAAATGTCTAAAATGTCAAAGTTAAGGTGGCATTCCAAGAGTCTCAAGTGCAATTGTCTAAACTTTACCACTTTTCTTCCTTTTATGCCCTTATCAATGCATTAAGATGCTTGTACTATGTGATGCATTAAGATGCTTGTACCATGTGATGCATTAAGATGCTTGTACCATGTGCTTTAACAATTATGTGATGCATTTTCATATACCATGGAACTTGAACTTCCAACTTGTGTTTTTAATCGTGCCCATCGTTCTATTTACTCACCATAACTCACCATAATCAGCACTCACTATAACTCACCATAACTCACCATAACTCACCATAATCACCAATAATACCCCATAACTCACCATAATCACTAATAATCATTCATCCTCTTCGTTCATTCCTCTCACCAACAGAAGGTTTTATAAAGGTTTTCTCTCCATCACCGAAAGCCTCAATTATTATCACTTACTGTTTGTTTAAAACTCTAACACCAATTTCCTTGATTTTGTTTGCAGCACCATAAGAGGAGGTCCATAGAGAGCATCTAATTGATATCAACAACCTGGTTGGTGTATGGATTTGTTGATGTTGGTGGAGACGTGGAGTCTCTAAAACCCAGGTACTGTTTCAAACTTATACAACATGTATGCAAGCCTTTGCTTTGAATTGCATAAAAAGTTATGTTAATCAATTTAATACAGGTTTATGAAGGCGGTTAGTCCCTTATTTACTTACTGTAAATGATCCTATTACTCTTGCTGGATGGATTCCCCAAGAAGCTAATAAATTATGTGTTTCAAACTTGAAACAAAAATATTTACACATAAAAAATAAAAAAAAATTGATGTTTTATTACTTGATGTTGGTTTAGGTGAACAAGTGGGTTGCAAGTGATGAAGCTCCCTTGGATGCCCTTGGACTGATCATTTGCGGATGGATTTTCTGGAACATTTAGTAAAAAACAAAATTGAACTGTTTATGAAGCGCGAGAAAAGAGACACATTACAGGATTGCACATTCATAACTATAGTTTTTGAAGATTTTGTGTAGTTCAACCTTGATAATTAATACAAGTCATTCCCGTCACGAAGCGCGGGTAACATTTAATATAGGTTTTTTGGAAATTTTTCGTTGGATGGAATAGAATGTTAGAAACCCGGAATGTGTTGTGGTTCATAAATGATATAGGGCGTGACACCCGCCGCAACGCGCGGGCATCCCCACTAGTAACTATTAATAAAAGAATTGAATTATAATGATGTGGCATTCAATAGAGGCCTCAACCCCTCCTTGAATATGCCACGTGGCACGTTGAGGTGAGAGTGTTTAATTTTTTTTATTATTAAATCTAATAATAAAATTAATTAAAACCTTGTACAAGATATGCATATCTTATAATTTAAAATAAAAGATTTACTTTACCAATTAAAAACAAAATTGTATTTTTTTCTCTAATGTTTCATCCCATAATTTTTAAACGTTAATATCTTTTATATACGAGAGTTTTTAAAGAAAAAAATTACACCAAATTAACGAGCGTTTTTATTATCTTTCCAACGAGTATCATAGTGCTATATAAAAAATGGAGAAAAAAACGACTATTTTTTGTGGGGTTTTGTTCATACATAAAAAAAAACACAAGTTTTTAAGTTATTCATTAATCATGTATAGGTAAGTCATTAATTATATTCAAACCAGTAAATATGAATTCTATAATATTAGAGTTATACATTGTTTAAGGTTAGGCGTTAACATTGGAAATACATTGTTAATTGTTTTAGGTTAGGTGCTACCCGAAACTTTTCTGCATGTAACTGTAAAACGCATCTGTCTATTTCGTATGTAAAATTGATATGTCATGTTAGATTTTTCAACCTCGGGACGCTCCCGGGATAAAAGCTAGTAAATACATAAAGGAAAATGTAAAATGAGAAATGAACTAAACTTGGGACACAAAACAAGGAGAGCTAATCTAGGGCATAATGTAAAGATAAAAATCATGGTCAATAGTCAATGGTCAATGGTCAAGGTCAATAGTCTTGTCTTTTACTCCCCCTCAAGTTGGAGCGTGAAGACCTTAAACGCCCAACTTGCCAAATAATGTTTTTTTTTTCTTTTCGAACACTCCCCTTAAGTTGGAGTGTTTGTTTTTCATGCGGATTCAAATATTTTGAACCCGATTTTTTTTTGCGGTTTCAAATATTTAAACCGACTTCATTTTCTTGCGGATTCAAATAACCCGACTTTCCTTTTTTTTTTTCCGGCTTCAAATAACATGACTTTTTTTTGCGAGTTCAAAGAACCTGACTGTTTTTTTTGCGAGTTCAAAGAACCTGACTTTTCTTTTCTCGCGAGTTCAAAGAACCCGACTTTTCTTTTCTTACGAGTTCAAAGAACCCGACTTTTCTTCTTGCGAGTTCAAAGAACCCGACTTTTCTTTTCTCGCGAGTTCAAATAACCCGACTTTTCTTTTCTTGTGAGTTCAAAGAACCCAACTTTTTTTCTTGCGAATTCAAATAACCCAACTTTTCCTTTTCTTGCAGGTTAAAAAACCCTACTTTTTTGTGGACTTAGATATTTGAACCCGACTTTTCTTTTTGTTTTTCCTTTTCTTTGTAAGATAGTTGGTCTTTGATCTCCTCCATCTCCCGTCATTCAGTTTTTTTTAATTGTTTTGGTTTTCAAATACCATTAAATTTTCATTTCAAAAGACAATTTCCTACACCACCACCATGTGCTTTTCTAAAAAGCATATTCCCCCATATTCCCTTTGGAAAGAAGCATACAGTGTAATGATCGATTTTTTTTATTCTTTTTTTTTAACACCTAAGCGCATTTGCTGTAACCTCTCTCTTCTTCCCCAGTCCTGATGTTCCATCGAACAACAAAAGAATTAAAGGGTAAAGAACTATACTATACTAAACTCTCAACTCATGAAAGATTCAAGGTTTCCTCTAACAACGAAAAGGGTGGAAGAGTCAAGGGAGGGAGTCAATGTTGCCGGAAAGTTGGTTCGTCGCTGTCTTGCAATTCACAAGCACCATTTCCGGTTCAACCCATTTTTCATCCACTCCGACCGGCCGGTTTCCGATCCTACCAGCGGTTCAACCCATTTTTGTCCCATTACCACCTTTCATCTTCATTTGAAAACTTTGACCAGCCATAAACCTTCCTTTTTTTATCTCTGTCCTCGGTGGTGGCATTAGGGTTTCATGGTGGCGGCGACAACTAGGGTTGGGTTGTGGCTAAGTAGTAATGGAGAACGTTGGTGATTCGGGTTGGGTTTGTGGTGGTTCGATTGAACAGGTTTGTTGGATTTTTGGTTTTTATTTGGAATTTCTTGATGCGCAGGATCAGGAACACTGCTCTGATACCATATAGAAATCTAAGCGGAAGCGTTTTTTATTGGGTTAAGTTTTATCTCAGCCCTGCAGCCAAGGGCTGCTCGGTTTCTGGTCACCAACTCTCAAAACAGCAAAGTGGATTATTTGTATAAGAAAGTGTAGATGTAGAATAAGTGTTTATTTTTGATTGAAATGTTTTGTACAATTTAAGAAAACCACCTATATAAATACATAAAGGAAAATGTAAAATGAGAAAATGAACTAAATTTGGGGCATAAAACAAGGAGAGCTAATATTAGGGCATAATGCAAGGAGGAAACTCATGGTCAATTGTCAAAGTCAAAGTCTTATCCTTTAAAAAAAACTATCCCAGCTTAAAAGAAAGCTAGTTTAACCACGGAAGCAGTTAACATATGTTCTAATTTTTGTACCATAAATGCTCAATGACTTGATGTCTTCAATAATCTCCTCTACTTTAAAAACCTTTTTCGAAATTATCTTGTCGTACCGCGCTTTCTATATGCACTAACACGCAATAATTACTCTCCCTTTAAAAGCCTCTTTTCAACCTAAAAAATAGTGTAATTGTCACACCTACAAATTTCCACATGCGGGGTTTTTAGCACGAGATGTGTGATACACTAGGATCTAAGTCAATGGTCGCTCTGAAAGACATCTATATGATTGAAAAATATGTAGCTCGTTACTCATGAGAAAATGTTTTAGTTTGTAAATCAGTTAACCGGAAGCAAAAGTTTAAAGTAAAGATTTCAAACGCGCAAAACATGGCATGCACAAACCCAAAAATCATAAGTAATGTAAATAATACAAACGTCTGAAAATGATAAATAGTTTGATGTGCATATGTGCGACTCCATGTGCATCCTAGCAGTAGTACCTTATCGACCTGAGAAATGCATGCTAATTTGTGTCAACAATTAATAGGTCCCTTGTAGTTACACATCGAACATGACGGAAATGATGTCCCATATGATTAGCATCCGAACATGGACATATGGAAATCGTATGAGGGATATCTTTTGGATTATCAATTAATTCTGTGATGTATCAACATCAACAAAAACTATGACACATGATGTTGCAACAAATAATGGTCCGGAGAGGGTGCGAACTTTCCAAGGGTGACTTGCCTCTGACCTCGTCTGCTTGGAGGCTTGAACCTGCATCATGAAAGAACTCGTTAGAAGGGGTTCAGAGATCGGGGTCTCTTGACCACCCACCACACTTAACATTAGTAGAGTATCCCATATAAACGTGTAGATAAGTAAATGCACAATAAACATAAAATGTGTATATGTATATGAGTATGAGATGTAAGAGTATAATATATAGATGAGGTGGTGGTTGAAACCCAGTGGCTAGCTAGAAGCTGATCCTATATCATGCTATCTAACTCAATAGTTCGATGTCATTGTGAGAACCTACATGGTTGTGAGCTGCTAGTATGATACTGCAGCAGCTCATATGCCTTGAGGCTTAGAGGCTTCGGCACACATGTTTTAGAGGTGAGAGTTTCAATAGATGGAAAGACTATAGATAAAGAAGAAAGAGAGTGTTTGGTGTGTGAGAGAGGGGGGAGGTCTACAAGAAGTGAAGACCAATAGGATGTTTTAGAGGTGAGGGTTTGCCCCTTTATTTATAAAACGGGAGAGTCTAAACCTAATAGGCTTAGTTGTTTGAGCCTCAGGTTGACCCAATATATTAATTAGTGATTTTAATTACTTGGTCTATTAGGCTTGGCTCAATGCACACCTGCTCATCAACACACAAGTGGTTGTGGTAGAAACTGTTCTCAACATGGAAGGAAGCCATCAACATACCCATCCCATGAGACCATTTGACATACGGAATGGTTGGATCATGGATTTCCAATTGCCATAGTCGATCAGCCCCCACATAGCTGTCATGATTACCCACCCACACATACTCCTGTCACTGCATATATACATACACATATACATATACATATATATATATATACACACACTCACATGGTAAAATTAAATTGCCTCCCCTTTTGCCGAACGTGACCACGATCACGAGATGTCGGCTCACAAGACAAACTTGAGTTGGGGGCGGTGTTTAAGCTGAGGGGTCACAAGACCCACTCACACGACCATTAGGTCTCAACAAAAATCTTAATCCAAATGCATTTTAGTCTTGGGTTCGAATCTCATAAGGCGGTTTTTCTCATAATTATGAGTTTCCTCCTGAATTGGTGACTTGGTGGTGGAATATGATCACGTGGTAACACTGGTGACACGATGATACTACAGTGATCCGTGAGTGATTACAATTGACCTTAAAAAAACAAAAATCTTAATCCAACGTGTCAATAATCATGTCCCACAAGACACATGTAAACAACAGCAACAATGTAAAAGATTTTGTGGATATGACACATCAGATAAGGATAAGACCACATCGCTTCTCATTGGTCAGACTCCAACAAATTCCTACAATATCTAAAACTCATCAAACCTTAACCACAACCACTAGATTTCCACTTGCACTCAATATTACAAAAGGACGTATACACATCACACATTTTCAGCTCTCATATCTACAAACAATAATAATCTAACTCTTGACATTGCCGGAAAAATATGGCCGCAGTCACACAAGCTCCGGTTGCAGTTTTCCGGCCGTGTGCCTCACGAACCAGATTCCTAACCGGTTCATCAGGGAAGTTAAACAGAGAATTTTCGGTTTAAACCGGTGAACGCTGGTTTCATCTGGTTCGTTCAAGATTGAAGCGAAAAGGGTGAATGGTTACCCGGGTTAGCCTCACCCGGTTACCTCAACGGAAGGTATGCATTGATTGATGTATTGTACAACTTTACGAATCACACACACTCTAATTTAGTGACAGGAACAAAATTTAGTAACATGAATAAGCCATGCCGCTTGTGAGCTACTCAATATTCGTATGCTAAAAGTTCGAATCTAGTCAAACTTAAATAAGCCCAAGTTTCACTTATCGAGGTTGAGTACGCTCACAAGCTAAAACAATCATTTAATAATATATTTTAATATTTAAATACGTTTACATAATATTATTATTATTGATAAAAATAATTAAATGACTTGTATCATGTTATAATAAGAATTATAATTAAAAATATATATGAGAATAATGTAGGTATATTAAAATAAATTATAACAGATGAGCTGAGCCCGAGCTTCACACATGGAGTTCAAGCCGACTCATCAGTCTAATAGATTATTTTTACATCTATAGTTTTTTTATTTAATATCTATTAGATATGTATTTTTTAATAATTATTATGCTAAAAGCTTAATGACATATAATTTTTATTATATGAAAAAATAAAAATTACTAACATATATAAGAAATATATATATAATAATTAATAAATAATAAATGAGCTGAGCCTAAGCATGAAAAACTAGTCACGAGCCAAGCTTGAGCGAGATTGTGCTCTAAACAAGCCGAGCTATCTTTAGTTTAATGAGTCAAGCTCGGACTTGTTCGAGTGTACACCCTATCAATTAGGAACCACTAATATGTTTTCACCTTCCAGTCTTCCAGGTGACAACGGGTTCGACCCATTGGGACTAGCAGAAGACCCAGAGAACCTAAAGTGGTTCGTGCAAGCCGAGCTAGTAAACGGCGATGGGCCATGTTGGGTGTTGCTGGCATGTTACTGCCAGAAGTTTTCACAAGCATAGGCATAATCAATGTCCCTAAATGGTATGATGCTGGAAAGTCCGAATATTTCGCATCATCATCAACCTTGTTTGTTATCGAATTCATCCTGTTCCATTACGTCGAGATCAGAAGATGGCAAGACATCAAGAATCCAGGAAGCGTTAACCAAGATCCGATCTTTAAAAACTACAGCTTGCCTCCGAATGAAGTCGGGTACCCGGGTGGCATATTCAACCCTCTAAACTTTGCACCAACTGCTGAGGCTAAAGAAAAAGAGCTTGCCAATGGTAAGAAACATATTTTACATCTTACAGTTAGCTAACTATAGGTTTTTATATTTTTATTTTTATTAATGTGTTTAAGTTAATGAAACATAACCCGAATCACTGCCTGAATCGACCCATTCATAAATAAATGGTTTGAAACTAGGCAAAACGACACGATGAAAACACTTTTTATTATTAAAAACATGTTTTATAGCTAATTAGTGTTTCAAATATGATCACTAGTTATACTATAACTTAAAAGACTTGATTTGATAATTTTTAATATTTATTTTTCCTTTCATAACTGGCAAATTACATTATGATAGCAGGCAGACGGATAACAAGCTGTACCGTTTGATTTGTTTATTTTTTCTTTTCCTTTAAGATGTATTTAGTCATTGAAATACACATTAGTCAACCACTCAACCCTGTTCTCAATAACATTACTTATTATTTTACTCGTTTGAGTTGTTAAAGATAGAAAATACTAATCTGCAAACAAACGAATCGGAACTTAATCACTAGCTTTTATGTGAATTTCAGGGAGATTGGCGATGTTGGCGTTCTTGGGGTTCATTGTTCAGCACAACGTGACCGAAAAGGGCCATTTGACAACTTGTTGCAGCACCTATCAGACCCATGGCATAACACTATTGTCCAAACATTGTCTGGAAACTAAACATCTTATAAATAAACTATAAGTGTGTTGTTTTGCTCTGTTTGTAAACCATGAGTGCATGGGTTGTGACCCTAGATCTAAGTAAACTTTGTTCTAATGTACAGGGGAATATGAGATGGTTATTCTATGATTCATTTGAACTTGTTGTCACCCTCTCATTAGAATAAAATATATATCTTGATGTATTAACACAGTAGATTCATACTATACAACTATGGTGTGTGTAGTGTAGTAGATTGATGTAGAAAAAAAAGCCATATTTTAAATGAACCTCATAATGTTTCTGAGTAGAAGTTGTACATAATTGTCAAATGAGCATGTGATCCTTCAGCTATGATTGTTTGTCATTAGATTATCCCGTTGTTGCTTCAAGGAACCATAATCTCACATAAATAGGAGGGTCTGGTGGTGAAGCTTGGAGATCGAATTGGCAGGGGCCGAACTCATTTTTTTCCGATCGGTAGGGGCCGGAAGATCAAATCGGTGGGGGCCGGAGTGTCAGACTCAATTCATATAAAAATTACTTACGAAAATCATAAAATTCCATCACTGCACTACTGCGCTAAAAAACAGCGGGGGTCGGGGCACCCCCGGGCCTCCACTATGCTTCACTACTTAGCGGGTCAGGTATATAGTCATCAATTATTAATGCCAGGGCAGTAGGGCTGCTTAATGAGTGAGCCCAACCAGTTTCTTATTCCGCATAATAACCAGCCTGGGAGGTGAAAAGATGGGATTCATTTCAATCGTTTTAGGTTTTAGTGGAGCGGAAATGAGCGAGCCGCTTGTGAGCTACTCGAGATCGGCACAACAAAAACTTTTTCGAGCCAAATTTAAATGGGCTTGAATGAGATCTTCACGTATTAAGTCGGAGACAGCTTATGAACCTAAACAATCTTTTTATTTATAATTTACTTAATATATTAAATATTTTCATAATTTTATTTTACTTAATATTTGAAATGTATCTTTACATAATAAGTATATGCAAGATTGTGATAAAAATAATTAAAAAAATATGTAAATCAAATTACTATAACTATTATAAAACCATTCACTAGCCGAGCTCAAGCTTGAAACCTAATCACTAACCAAGTTCAAGCTTGAAAAAAGGGAAATGACCAAAATGAATAGTTAGACCAAAACAAAAAGTGAAAACTAAACATACTTTGTGTCTATATATTAGGGACCAAGTATACTTCACGTCTACTAGTTATATAATTACATGTGTATATTTTTCAGACACCGTGACTTTTAAGGTCTCAGCCTCTACACTTTAGACTTGAGGTTGTTCTTTAGACGCATAAAGTCCCAACCATTTCTTTATACACAATCTTTTTACTCCCACCCCCTTTCTTAGCTCCAATATCCTCTAACTCCTTTTCTGTAGATGCAATCTCATGTAATTCCCTTTTCCTTAGACATAATCTTAATTTAGACTTCTTTAGATCTCAGACTCACTGGACTTTACACGAATCATCTCTTAGAGAAAATCTCAAATGTAAAGGCTAGAGTTTAGACTCAATGTTATTTAGAGCATCTTTCAGTTTTAGTATCCTAGTCCCTATGCGAAATTTCGGGATATCTGAAGTTCGGATATCCGAATTTGATGAATATAAGTAATAATAATATGAAACAACATTTCCATAATAAAAAGAACATATTAAAATACATACATCTTAATCGTCCTAAACATCAAACAAACCTAATACCAAATTACATAGGGAATAAATCAACATGGACGAGGCTATGCGAGCTCCGATCCTAAAGTTAATCAACCCAAGCTCGAGCCTATGAAAGCTCTGACTCGTTTAGTCGTTCACACCCTAGGTTTTAGAAACCAGGAATCATGCTCGAGGATGGTGCCAAACTCTTACACTATGTTCCAGAGTTTTATTTAAGGATGGAAGAGAAAAGATTGAAAAGGAAGTGGGGGAAAATGTGTTCCAAGAGTTTTTTTGTAGGAGGGAATGGGAAGGATAATAAAGAGGTTTTTTAGGGTGATTTTTAATCTTTCCAATTTGAAAGGAATTGGAGAGAAAGGAAAAGGAGGGAGATCTTTCTTTTTCATCCTTTAATAAAACTCTGGAACATAATGTTAGAGTCACAACACCCTTATCTACACCATATAGCCACCCCTAGTAACTAAAATTATTTATTTTAATGTTTATTGGGTGAAATAATAATGTAATTTAGGTTGACAGTTTTTCTCATCGTCCTAAAAAGTAAGACATTAGGGCACAAAGGGTGCTTGTAGTAACCAATTTTTCTTTTACTGATTTTAATCAATCCTGCTTTGCCACATCACTTCACTGAAACACATTTTTGTAGGCAGCACTCCACTGATTCTTTTTATTCATTTTCATACCCAAACTTTTTTTTTACATTTTTACACGGTTTTAACAATTAATATTGCTATTTCAACCGTCCCACCAAACGGTTGACCAAATTTAATTGATTATCTTGGAAACGTCGAGTTAATTGAATTTTGCTCACCAAACGGTCAGTAAATTAATTATAATATTCCAACCGTGCCACCGTAGTTGTATATAAAGTGATCAAACAGTGGGGTTAAAAGTCACAACTTACCACGGTTTAAAAAACCAAACACACCAAAAATGAACCCGTGGACCGACGAGGAAGAGATGACCCTTGTGGTTAGCCACAAGGATGCGTCGAACGACCCAAGATTCAACAACTCCCTTGGGAGGAAGGGTCCAACTACCCCCCGGAGGGTTTTGGGATCGGGTTTATAGCGACTTCATCGAGCAAGTTGGCGGCAACACCATCAAGACCGTCCAAGACCTCCAGCTCAAGTGGGCCGACCTCAACATCAAGTGTGAGAGGTGGACCACCCTATACGAGCAAACGGTGAGGGAGGATCCGGAGCTTGATGAGGAGTGACTACCGGCTTCACTAACTATGAGTATGAGGCGCGATACGGCAACGATTTCGACCATGTCGAAGCATGGCGATTGTTGCGCAACTTTAAGTTTTTTATCTATGTTTTAATGTTTTTTATATTATGTTTAATATTATTTATGTTTTAATGAAATGTTTTTTTTTATTTTTTATTTTAAACGGTAAACATAAAACAAATTGGTTAAAATAAAAAAAACACTATAAACATACTGGGGGTAAAATGAAAACTTGGCATTTATACAAAACCACAAAACAGCCGTACCACACGGTAAACAGCACCAGCAAACCGGTCCACGGGACCACAACCAGCGTGTATGGCAGCGGTAATACCGTGCTGTATTTGGTACCCGTGGCTACGGGTGGCGCCCCGTCCCCCTTAAAGATCGTCCCAGTTATAAAGCCGGAATAATTT
>JAUTDX010006808.1:0-36756 GCA_030844895.1 Ambrosia x helenae | reverse complement strand
ATTGAATAAGACTATAATACGATTTTGTGAAAGGGACAACTGATATAAAATTAACCTAAATTAGAAAATTAGAAAACAGGAACTTATAAACAGTACATGATGCATAAAAGGTGGATTGAACGGGTTTAGAAAACAAGACCGGACGAGTTTGGCATACACTCAAACTGATAACGATCAAGTGCAGACTAAAATAGCCGAATCCAGCTTCGACTGGTTTCACCCCCTTTACGCCACCTGCTTAATGCAAGCTTTGTTTTACTTTATAGCATTGGTAAACAAAGTGTAGCTGGGGTCCATGAGTGGCGAAAGGGTTAAGGTAAAAAAAAGGCTAAAATTTAACGGGTCAATATACATTTCTTTTGCATCTATTTTTGTATTAATAAAACGAACCTACATAGGCTCTTTTTCATATGAATGGATCGTAAGTACCACCCCCTTCTAAAGGAGTTTTATGCAAATTTTTAACTTTACACATGCAAATACATGAATGCATCGACAGTCCTACATAAGAACAATTTTTCTGTATATACAAAAAAATGTCGCTGTATTATGCATTCACTAAAAAAATGATATAATAGTGTATACTTTGTTCAAAAATCCTTGTATATACAAATACATGCTGCAAACATGATGCATGTATATACAGATCTAGATACATGTATCTATGTGTATATATGTTTGGACCAAAGTCAACATCACTAATATGGTCATTTTCTTACCTCCGTTTTAAGCTCCGTCTGCTTAAAATCAGGTACTGGCTCAACTTCAGAATCAGGCTACAGAATTTTATATAAATATAATTACCATAAAAGGAACAAAGGGGGCTGTTATGTAAGGTAATATGAACACATACCTGCCACAGTTGTAACAATCGCCATAGTATGAAATCAATGATCATAACCAAACAGAAAAGCTTGCCTGCCCATGCACCGCATGTGAGGTACCTACAGCAATCGATTGATATCACAAGATCAATTAAGCTAACTAGCTAGCGATGTGTTTGAGCTCAACTTGGCCCAAATCACTTGAATTGGAGGGGAAAATAATCAAACTTAGCACATGCATACCGTGGGAGTCTTTCCAATAGGGATTGATTTGAACATCTCAAGGCACGATCATACACAATTTCTGTTCTTTTTGCAACATCGTGCCAGCTATACATTTCTTTCATCTAATGTGAACACAAAAGGTTTATACAAGTACACGACCTCCAAGCAGTATTTACAGAAAATGAAAGCAAACTCCAAAATAACTGAATCACTTTAGGAGGGGCAGTATTTACAGAAAACTTACACGACGGTGCATCTCTTGTGGATCAATATGAGGAAGTATCCGGATTGCTTTCTTAATTGCATGTACCATATCACTAGGATCTGGCTTAGCAAGAACAATCATATCATCTGGTAAAACCTGCAAACAGAGAAGGATAGCATTCTGACATGAACAAAAGTAATCATAATTTGCAATGAAAAGGTATAAATTTTAATTCCCACCTCCGGAACACCACCAACGCGTGTACTCACTGTCAATAATCCACAGCTGGCAGCCTCTAGAATCGCTATGCAGAATGCTTCGGTTAAAGAACTATCAAAATACAAAAGAGCCTTAGAATTATCACATATGTGATTATGTGATACACTGATACATGACTATGAATGCCAATGAAATCTAACAAAAGAAGGAAGAGCGTTGATAATGATTTAGAACCATACCTGTTCAAGAATATATGGCCAGAATTCAAAACTGATCTGACTTTAGCATGTGGGACAGCACCTAACATATCAACTCGATCTTGAAGAGAGTGTTTTTTCCCTCATCTCTTCTAGTCTGACTCTCTTAGGTCCATCTCCTCCAATGATGAACCGAACCTTAAAACACATGCTTTTTAGATAAAAAAACAAAATAATAGGTAGCATATTATCCTTGAATAAAACAATATAGGATCTGCAAGAACTTACATTGGGATACAAATGGCATACTTCAGGAATAACTTCAACCAGCAGATCTGCACCCTTCCGATAAACCAGTCTACTTATCACAACAATAACAATTGGATCCATGCTAAGTCTCTCTGGAGCAGGCTTGAACATAGTCGTGTCCACAGCATTTGGTATAACAAAAACCTTCTCTGGAGGCAACCCTGACCTTAAAACCGTGTTTTCTTTACTTGTATGTGAGACACAAATAGCTTGACTCACATCTGCTAAAGTAAACTGCAACACTTTGTTCATGTGAATGCTACCAATATCAGAAAAACCATACAGTGAATGATCAGTGAATATGACTTTGTAACCCATTGTGCGTGCATGCATTAAAGCCTCATGACAAAGGGTTGAAAAGGCTTGATGTCCGTGAACTAGTGATATCTTTTCCCGAATAAGAATAGTTCTTATAATTGGAAGCGTTCCATAAAAAGTTGGCAATGTATTTTGCATAAGGAACGGCTTCCAAGGTACATAATATACTTTTAAAGCCATTTGTCATGTACCTCACCCCTGAACGATTTGCATAAGCATGAGTCATAACCACCACCTAAAATGTTAACAAGTGTGATGAAAATTACGAGTTTTGATTAGATCTACGTGAAAGTAACTTATTTAATTTCTAACCTTATGGCCAAGTTTAAGCAAGCACTGTGATAAGAGATAGATGTGATTCTCCACACCACCGAAATTTGGGTAGAAAAAGTCAGATACCATTAAAATACTATGCTTTCCCTCCTTGAATTCCATATCTACAAAGAATCAGAGTTTCTTTTATCCACAACACAAGAGAAATATATACAAAAGCCTTTAGACAATAGATAGTGTAACACCACCATATTTAAAAACAAACTGGATGTAATTTTTATCATCTATGTATCAGTTTTTCTTGTTATCCCTTACTGATAGTAATCAATGAATTATTCAACACAGTTGTTTATGATGGAGCATCTCTCCCAATCGTGATGCCATCGGAGCTAAGCATCTAATGCAGTCTAAAATCAAATATCGGTCAAGGGCCGATATTTGAGATATAGGTTATTGCGGTGGGATATCAATATTTTAATATCATGCAGAATTTACATCTCTGTGTATATATATAACGTAAAACATATATGATCTTAACAATAATATCAAGAGTCAAAACTCAAATGTGCCAATAATTGAAACATGATCTAAATGTAAGCTTTGAAATCTTCCTCCAATTCCACATCAACCAAGGCATCCAAAATATCAGCCAAATATTGGTCAATATCGCCGATAATATCGCAACAGATATTCCGGACCGATAATTGACACTGATACTTTCTAGAGGGCCGATAAGCGATATCCTACTGATATCCCACCGTATTAACTGCTTAGTATGGGAGCTAGTAATAAATGTACTATTAAACGGTCCATGTAAACACTTCCACAACTTAAAAAATAATCACACATGTAAAAATCTTGTATCAAATCTATATAATGTTGACACTGGACCTAAATGATATATTGACATGAAAAACAATAAGCTAATCATTTCTGATTCTAATTAAACTGATATTCAACTCAGAAGCATACAATGCAAATCCCTATAATAACATATCTGGAATTAGCAATCAGATACCAATCAACCACTCTAGATCTACGAATCAATTACACGAACAAATAAACGATCCGTTAGGTTTTGAAACGGTATAACAAACCAATTGCAGTGGGTTTTAGGGCTCCGATTCGAGGAAGACGACACGTGTGACCCGCTTGAGAAGAAATCGGGTCGACCCAAAAAATGAACCGACAAATAACCGAAGTCCGAAACCGAGCCGGATACACTACTTAGGGTTGGTCTTCAGTTCCCATTTATTTTGATTCTCGGTTTTGGGTCGGTCCTTGGGCCAAGACCAAGGAAACCCGAACACAAAAGAATCAAAACGATAACTATAGTTTGATATTCTTTACCTGCTATAGTTATCCATAAGCATGCCAGAGTCGACTTTTTCTAGGGCGAACAGGTCCAACTAAATTAAGCGACATAAAACGAATTTAATTGACAAACATTAGATCATTCTGCTTTCCATGTTCAAATTGTTACAATCAACACATGCTTTAATCAATTTATTTTCACCAGGTACACATTCTATTAGAGTTCTAAATTAGAATTGTTGACAAGGTACATGTTCTTCTAACATACCAATACAGACCACTACTTTTGCTTGCTATCTACACAATTAGAATTACAATAAGCTTGCAATCAGTGATAAGGGTTGAGCACACAAGGCATGTGCTTTATATTCATGCAATTCTCATTTAGGCATATCATCGAGCAGCTTGTATGCATACTTTCAATGCAATATAGAAAGATTTAACATTATTCAATTAACCCCAAATCACAACTTTAAACAAGTATGTTCATGAAATTCAATCATTTAAAGTAAATTAAAAACCTTGCAAAGTAAATCTGAAAAGAATTTACCAACAAAATTCGAAGAAACTGCACACAAAAATGATAATCATCAATCAGATGCCTTTAATCGTAGGTAAGATTAGGGAGATACCCGAATAGCAAGACCGATTGTTACTGATACCCAACTTTAAACAAGTAATATAGTTGTTAAATAAAACTCGAAATACATTGTATCAGCTTATATTATCGACCGAAACCATTGCAAAGAGTGACTTGATTTTTAATGGTTAATTTTCTCCTCATTTTTATACCCTTTTATTATGCCCCCCATTTTTTTTCTTTTTTACAAGTATTGAACTCTTAACATCCTTTTTGAAATCTTTAACACCTTTACCACCACACTATTATGGGTGAGGCAAAGAGTGACTTGTTTTACATATTATATATATATTAATTTACAAGTGGTATGTGCATTGTGTGGTTGTACCATAAGCTTTAAGGGTGTTATGTGTTGTATTAGTTGTACTCTTTGCTTTAATTGATTGTACTATGGTATTACACGCGGTTTTACCTCATCATCTGCCTCCACCTCTTTCTCCACACCTCCAAAATCCACCGTCTTCCTCCACCTCTTAGCGATCTCCTGCCTTATCTCCTTTTTTAGACCCTGTTTTGAGTTTTTTTAACAGAGATATAAAAAGAAGGGTGACGAGAGAGGGGAGCACTTCCTCCGCACCACCGCGTGACCACCATCTCTCCTGCCGTACGTTGTCGCCGTCGATGTTCCGTTACGCGTGCCTATTCGCCATGCTTATGGTTGTTCCGTAATACATGCCTATCTACCATGGTTCCGGTTAACCCTTTAGGGTCTTCAGGTGTGCTTTCTTTTGGTTTTACTATAATTTAGCGTTATCCTTTTTGTAAAGCTTTTAAAATCGTGGCGGCGACGGGCGGCCGTGAGGCAGTTGTGAGGATATCGTCACAAAGATTATTGCGTGGGGGTTGGAGCCATGGGCGGATCTTTGTGTGTGAAAACCGGGCCTCGGCCCGGTCTTTTTTTTCGTTTCGTAGTGTAAATTTTACCGAAAATTTCCAAAAATTTGTATATGTATTGAGTCTGGCCCGCCCAGATTGAGCCCGGCCCTACCAGGTGTTTGGTTCAAGATCCGCCACTGGTTGGAGCATGGGAGATGTGGTGGAGTTGCTTGGGTGTATGACTAGACATAAGGATAATCGGACAGTTGAGATAGACTGGTGGTGGGGATTCTTTGTTTGACTTTGAACACATGACTAATAGTTGTGTAGATGATAAGTCACATTCATCTGTGAGACGGTGTGTAGACAAATATTGTAACAACATTAGTCAAACCCAGGTCAACAGGCAGTCAAACTTCAGTCAACAACCGAATTAAGAGTTGTAGGAAGTCGTACATGAAAGGTGCTTACAGAGTAACGAGGCATATGAAATCGTTTAACCAGTAACCTTTGTTAGATAGTTTTTTCGAATGAAAATTAGGTGCTCATTTTGTGTTGTTGATAGTAGTAATAGTAGTAGAAGAGTATGATTTCTTATCTGATGTACAAATCATATTTTATTGCCTATTGTGTTCTTGAAGGTAATAACCATTTAGCTTTAGTTTTTAATCTTTGTACTAATCCTTTTGTCTCCGGCGTTCTTGATGTTACTTATGTCTGCTGCTAACAAAGTTCTTCCTATGTTGTATATTGAATCCAAATCTGTCATGGCGGCCACATAATTGTTTTGGTAAGTATTTCGGTTTGTATTTGCATTGTTTGTCTGTTAACTATTTAGGCATTGTTGTGGTACTCGGTTTTGGTATTTTGGTTTGGTAAAGTCAACGTCTACGGTTTCTTTCTGTTGGTCATAGTTAACAGAATTGTTACCATTCGTTTTCTTGGTTACTGAGATTTGTCATATTGATACTTCTAGAGTATAACTTGGTTACAAAATATGAGTCACTTCAAGGAAAATGGCCAGCTATATATCTTACTGTTAGTGAGATGTGATCTTATAAAATGTTAAATGACAAGAGGACAAAAAACCAAACAATCACGAAACACAATAACCCCGCCGCAACGCGCGGGATCACATTCTAGTTAGTTTTAATAGGTAACAAATGTAGGGTTCATAACCCAAATATACTCTTTTGGGATAGTCATCTTGTTTGGGTTGTAATAGTTTATGGGTTTAAAACGAGTGTCGTATTAACTAGGGGGTGAGGTTCTCCTTAGAGTGTCATATTTTGAATTTTGATTAAATTTATGAAGCTCCAACTTGACCGATGTTTGAATTTTCAAATTTCAAAACAAATTTGAATTTTGATTAAATTTAAATGTGGTAAATTATTTTTACTAAAATATATACATTTAATTGCAATAACTAAGTTTTCATTTTCAATATTTTATTACAACATTTCTTTTAGTCTTTATATCTAACCATATATACATGTAGAAAGCTTATCATTTACACATCTATAATCTATAAGTATATATAAAGGAAAGACGCTTAATTGACATGGCACTCACTGGGGCCATTCCCCCCCCCCCCCCCTCCCTCCTTGAATGTGTCATGCGGCAAAATGTGAGGATTTAAAAAAACAAAAATTTCTATCACCTATATAAACTTTCTTCTCCTCTCCCAAACCCTAAAAACCCCTTCCTTCCCTTATCCTCTTCTCTCCTCCTGCCACCACCGTCGCCGCCTCCTCCTCTTCTTCCTCTCCTCCACCAGCCTTCCATCGGTGATTTTTATAAAGTGGGGTTGTTGTTGGGATTGCAATTGGTGGTGTGTTGATTGTTGCTATGTTAACTAGGGATGAGCAGATTGTCCCGAATACCGATCCTATCCCGAACCGAGGGGTTTCGGGATCAGTATCGGTACCCATAGTTTTGGGTTTTCGGTTTCGGTATTACTCGGTATCGGGACGGTATTTAATCGATAACACCGAAAAAGTACCAAAAACAAAAATACCGAATACCGAAAAACATCTAATAACGATTACATTTATACCGAGTTTAATGCCGATTACACATTATACCGAATTGAATACCGAAATTATATAGATTTTAAAAGTACATAAATCTGTTTAGGTTTTTTTATAAAATGGTTTAGATCATATGGATGATTTTAAATTTTAATAGTAGAGACCAATATTAATCTATATTTAGTGATGATCATATAGGTCTTCTGTTTGGTATCCTTTCAGCATTCGAATAAGATTCTGCTTACAATGTTAATGGTTTAGAAGAGTCATAGTCGGTTAAAGAATGTTATGTTTAAGCTATAGTCTTACTATCATATGCATGTTAAGTGTTTCTGTACATTTGTTTGTGAATTTAGATGCAAATGTAGTTAAGAGAGTCATTCAGTACCATGGGCGAAGCATACTTGGGGCCAGGGGTGGCCCTGGCCCCCCCTATTTTCTGGCGCAGTAGTGGAAATTTGCGATTTTTATAGGTAAATTAAGTCCGGGTTGAGTCCGGCCTCCGCCGATTTTCCACTACCGATCGAAAAAATTGAGTTCGGCCCTCGCCGATTCCGCAACCAAGCTTCGCCACTGTTCAGTACAAAACTATTTTGCAATTTGTGCGATTGTATAGTTGATGTGTTCTGTTATAAACAAGTGTTCATGGCGTGTGCAATGGTTTATGGTATTTGTGTTGGGATTTTTTATATCATACAAAGAAGATTTTGCTGACAGTGTTAATAGTTTAGAACATTTATAGTGGGGTAACTCTTTTCATAAATGTTTTGGTAAGCGATGACTTCTATATGATCGAAAGCAAAATATGATCTTCAGGCCCATGTGGCATAGTATTTTACACAAGTTTTCAAGCCCATTTTGCTTAGTTGGTTTCGGTATTTTTTCGGTATTATACCGAAATACCGAATCCGATCGGTATTGGTACCGATACCGAACCGATATCGGTATTGGGTTTTGGGACATTTCGGTATCGCTATTTTCGGGATCGGTATCGGTACGTACCAATATCGTCCCGAGCTCATCCCTAATGTTAACTATATTGATTCCACCGGTTGTAATCCGACCACCCAGGCGGCGGCTAAGATCTAATAGCCACTTTGTTATTGCTGCTTTTTAGTCCTAGATTATCAAAATATGATTGTTTTGAACCTAAAGAACCAACACTAACCAAACACAGTTTTAAATCTGAAACATTTCTCAGCATAATGTAACTATATAGGTAGTCATCACTAATCACCATCATGAATCCCTTACATAATTTGTTGACTACCAAACGAACATAGTTCAATTAGATGTCTGTTCATGTACAACACGTTCACTTACAAAAAAAGAAAATGATGCAGCAATAACATCTGTTGTGTGTCCATCTCCAGTGTCAATATTCCAGTTACCTTTGCTTCTGACTCAGCTTCCAGCATCTGCAATATATATCTAAAATTAAGATGACAGTAATATCAAAACTGTTTCATTTTCAAGATGAAAAGGGCTTACACTACTTTGCTATGTTGAAGAAGCATTTGCAAGTGCCAGGATTCCACCAGTATCAACCAACTGTATCGCATTCCCAACATCACATGGAACCTGTACGTCCTGCCACCAACAACTTTGATGAACGCATATTTTGTAATCATGTGGTTAGAGAAGGGTAATTAGGTGTTGAAATCTACCTCATCAGACTTCTTTTTTCCTGAGAATGCTTTAAACCACATTTTCTCTTCTGTTGGAAAGAAAAAAACAACTAGTAATTATTCACATCCACTTGATTAAATTATATCAAATAAAAACAACACCCACCTTTATATATAGCTGAGCGATCAATGAAAGGACAACTATCCACCAATTTAACTGAATCCCTACAAAAGTTGTTGAAATCCAGTATGTATTCTCCGGTAGTTAATTGGAAACCAGAGAGATCTCCACCAATGATGTGATTCCATGACTTGTAATAACCCAAAGCATCTTCTTCCTCAGTCTTTTCATCAATATCATCCTCATACACAAACCCAATCCCACATGCCTTTGTACGTATTCTAGGAATATAACGTTCTTCACCTCCTGATCTAAAAACATATTTTTTTTCATGTTCGACAGTAATAGTAATGTGGTCACCAACTTTCATCTCATTCGGCCCAAACATCCAATGGGTTAACACACATACATGGTACTCTTCACCATCTTTAGAATCCGCTTCAAGTGCATTCACCCATATAAGATAATGGTTATAAATCCACGTGAGGTTTTTTGTGATATTACTAATTTTGACAAATGGCCTCTTATACCAATCCCCATATGCGAACGCATCCATACAGATGAAATTCAATCCTCGAAGCTTCTTAGAAGATGATGGGATGGTAAAGGATATTGACGAACCCTCACTTCTACAACTAATCCAGTCAGGGATTTCTTTCCCTTCATAAAACGTGCTGAATATTCCAAATTCATAAAACATCTGCCAAATAGATACAACATTGATTAATAACCTTATATTCATAATACATACTCACATATACAATAAGATCACCCAATTAATTAGAGGACACCTTTGTTTTAACTTCTTTTCCTCTGTAACTAGAAGATTTGAAGCGCTTTTCTTTAATAAAGTCTAAATCTGTCCAGCCCAAAGTATGTAATACCTTTTCCTCAACATTTGCTATATCATGGATTTTCAAAATGCCATCATCTTCAACATCTAATTCATCTGAGTGAAACCATCCAGCAAGTTTGAGTGGGGACATTTCAGGATTAAATTTCAATTTACTTATGCTAGGCCCCAAGTCCCTATAGAGATCCAATGTTAATTTTCTTAGCGTGCATGGAGGATTCTCGATTGATGTCATCATCAGACATTCATCCATATTGAGTAGGTCAAGCCGAGGAAGGGTACGCACACAACTGGGCATTGAAACCAATGGATTAAAACCTATAAATAATTCCTTTAACATGGATAGGCAACTAAAGTCCAAAGGAAATGATTCATTAGACAAATTGTTACCAGCAAGTGACAAAGTTCTTAACGAGCTGGGTAAAGAAATCGTAAAGAACTTCGAATCACTTGGTATGGCCTTCACATTCCCCATCTCGATCTCAGATTCACTGGAACTACAACCATCCAACAATAATGTCTTGACCTTCTTTAACTTGCCTATGGAATTTGGAAACTTTCTAATGTTGTAGCAGTAACTCAGATCAATATGGATAAGTTCATGACATTGGTCAAATAATTCACACACCTCAATCAAACTAATGCAGTTTCTAAGTATTAATCTCTCCAATGCAGGGAGTTTGAAAAAACCACCAACACTATGAAGTTGTTCACAGAAACTCAGATCCAAAATCTTCAATGATCCTAGCAATCGTTTGTCTTTTGAGCTTGATCCCATTAGCCCCTGAAGTGGACATAAATTGAAATATATGGTTAGTGGATTTTAGTAACGCAACACATATAAGATCAACAAAAAGTGAAGTAGACTCATCAAAATCCATTAACTACCTTTTTCTTGTGTTGTTGATTTTAGTATCACCAATAATTTTATGAAATTGTGATTTACACGAAACAGAAGGGATTTTAGATTAAGCTCTAATATGGTGGTTTAGGAGGTGCGGGTTGCATGCTCATACAAGTTGATCTAATTCCGTACATGATAAATAGTAGTTAGTTGCCAACAGTTTTTTCACCAACTGAATCAACAACACTTTATCCATCTCACCACCTTGATTTAATTACATTCTATAAAAGTGGAATTTTGGGTTATAAGATTTAAAGAAAAAACAATTTTGCAAGTTTCAGATGAAATACTATTTTTAAAGTGTATTCATTATTAATTAATATCTAAAATCTTACCTTGTGCCTCTTAGCAGGTGGTTGTGGGTTACTAGAAGACATGCCAAAAGATTCAATATTGCTACAGGACATGTCAAGAGCAACCAGATTATCCATTGGTAAGTCTAAAGGTATAGACTTTAAAGGGGATCCATGCATACACAACCATCTTAATTCTTTTGGAAATTTCTTGAAACACCCATTTAGTTGCACATAATTGAGTTGGAGCAGCATTAGATTATCCATTCGACTGAATGACTTTGTTTTCAACTCAAATGATCCACGTGATTTCTTTTTGTCAAGCCTTATCATGTCAAGGGCAAGGCCTAGAAGACTTCGCTTATCCTATTAAGAAAGTCAATGTAAAAAAAAACTATAAATATCATATATAAAGAGAATAAAAATACTTAGAACATGAATAAAGAGAAAATACATGGCCTCTTACTTCATTTTGTTTGAGCAGCACTTTGAATGACTCCTCTGGACACCATAACCGACTACGCTCCCATGGCTTCACGGGCGATTCTTGACGTACTAAATTTCTTCCCATCTCTTGAATCAATGAATGCATTGCCAATTCGTTATTCGATTCGATACTAAGAAGGCTTTTGTCAACGAGATTCCTCATCCCAATTTCCGTGTTAATATCACATGCATCCAATATTGTTTGAGCCACATCTTTATCTATTCCCACAAAAAAACAGGCAATATGCTTAAACAATTCCTTATCGTTTGTATATAGCAATGCATCAAAGCTCATCTTCAGTGCCGTGTTTATATGGGCATGAGGTTCTTTCTTTAGCACTTTTATGTAGTTTTCCCAATGCGGCACATCTCGCTGATATAGAGACTTGCCCAACACTTCAATAGCTAACGGATGTCCATCACAATACTTCACAAGCTCTTTTGAAACCTCTTCATAGCCTTCTTTGGGATTTTGGCTATGGAATGCATGAATGCATAAAAGCTTTAATGATGTAGTTTCATATAAGCCATTAAGCAATACCTCTTTATGATTGGGATGATCTTGTGACTTGAATAATGCACACCTTTTTGTTAAAGATGCATCCTTGGTTGTAACTATAACTTTGCTTCCTGGTTTTAAACCTTTGTTTCCAAGCAAAGCATCCAACTGCTCGAGGCTACCAATATCATCAAGCACTATAAACACCCTTTTACGGGCTAGCACATTCTCAATCTTAGAGGTGTACTCGATGCAATCATTAACTCGTAACTCGATGTTTTTAGAAATGTCTCCATGAAGTTGCTTTTGTAATTTAAGGAGTCCATTAACGCGTTCGTTGCATCTTGCATCAATACCTTGAATAAAGCTGCTTTTATCAAATTTACTAGAGTGTAACCCGAAAACATATTTAGCCAAACATGTCTTCCCAATCCCACCTATGCCCACAATTGTTAGAATGTCAACAATATGATGAGATCCATTTGTCAACCACGAACCAATGAAGTTGATGTCATCGCCCATCCCAATCAGCCGTGGCAGGGTATTACATAAGGGCACACGTAACCTACGGTGGATGTCTGCAACAACTTCTTTAATAACCTCTCTCTCTTTCCTGGAAATTGATTTGATTTTAGTGAGAAGTATAGACCGCGCAACCTGATCTTATTGGTTGTTAATATATAGTTTAAATCAAACATTATATTGTTATTTATTTAAGCATTGTGTGTATGTATGTAATGTAACATAAAAATTATTAGTTTCACTTAGGACGTATGATTTAGTTATAGTTTAAGTTGTATTAGTGAGACAAAAGTGCAGTTAGTGAGACAAAAGTGCAGCCTTAGAAGAAAAGAAGCACAAGGCGCGCCTCACGAAGAAAAACAGCATGAAAGGACAGGTTTGCCCTTGACGGTTTAACCTCCAAAATCAGTTATTTGGCGCCAATCTTGTCAACCGAATCCAACTGCCATTTATCTCACATATATATAGATGTTTGTAACGTGTATTTGATTACCAAGACATTATCCAAATAACGGTTGTGTCTGTTGGATTCAGCCCCTTTAGAACAAGAGCAGAACTATACTTGAGTGATGAGTTTTGTATGCAACTATAAAATAAATATGCAGGGAAAAGTGATGCAGATGAAAACAAAAGGCACTCCTTTATTGAATAGAATAATGGCTATAAATAGCCTAAAAACCAACGGATATAACCCAACTACCTCCATAAAATATGGAGTCAAAGCATAGAACAAATCAACAAAACTTATTCAAAATGTGGACTTCAAAGCAACGTCCATTTACCCACCTAACTTAGTCAATCCACATTTTCTACTTATTTATTCTACCACTAAATAAAACAAACCAAAATACTAATTAATAAGAACCGACCCGTAAACCGACATGTCAAGATTAAACCAACAGTGTCCATCATTTGTGTGAAGTGTGTATTATCTGAGAGAAACCAAAAGAACAGATCAAACAATCTGTTTTGTGTGTCGTGTTTATCAAGACATAAATAACATTAGACTAAAGGGTATGGTTCGGGAGAGAGGTCGGGATAGGGTGATGTGGCATTTTCCCCAAGGGGAACACCGCCCCCCTCTCTTCCCCTTCGGTGTAAACGGGGAAATCTTCCCCTTCTCCCCGGGCTATATAATATTATTATATGTTTTGTCTTTTCTTCTAATAATATTATATATATATATATATATATATATTGTCTTTTTTCCCTATAAAAAAATATTAAAATAAAGGAAAGGGGAAGGGGAAAGAAGGGGAACCATTTCCCCTAGAAGGGGGAGGAGAAGGGGAAAATGATTTGGCGCTGACGTGGACAAGGGGAAGAAAGGGGGAAGGGGAACCACACCCCATAGTCTTAGTTTTTTGTCCAAACATCCGTGTGTTTAGTGTGTGCCGAAGAACAAGTTAAACATTCAACAAGATTCGGTTGATCAGTGTTTAGTGTTTGTGTTATAATCTAGGACCGTAATCCAACAGATCTAAAGATACGCCAATTCAAATATCCAAACCAAACCAAATGTATTATACTATTATGCTAATTATGTTAATGATATAAGATCTGCAAAATTTAATTAGGTATAAAAATATTAAAAATATTCTAACTGAAACATAGGGGTTTACGGTTTACCTGTCCTTTGCATCTTTTCCTTTTAGATCAGCAACTTGTGTGAGTGCCATCTTCCATGACTCCATCTTTAGAGCCAATTGACTTCTTTTCTCTGCATCTGTTTCTGCCTCCATCCTCTCTTTATGCTTTGCCATTGCTTCTCCAAAGCTACTTTGTTGCTTCCTGACATGGGTGGGTTCAACATGATAGAAGATAGGGATAACGATTTGGTTAGACTTCCTCTTCTGCTCAAGTATTAATAGCAACTCATCCAGGCACCATGTTGAAGAAGCGTAATTTTTAGACAAGACGATAATAGAAACCCTGGATGACTTGATCGCACTCTCCAGTTCTGGTTTGAGTGGTTCTCCAGTTTCAATTTCTTCATCATCCAAAAAGGTTGTGAGATTAGCATCCACAAGAGCTTCATAGAGGTTGTCGGTGAAGCCAAGACGAGTGTCAAGACCTCGAAAACTTAAGAACACATCAAACCGATGATTATGATCATCAGTTGAAGATGATGATGATCCTGGTAAAATCTCAGTGATAAGAACCATTCTTTTTCATAGGTTCGATTGATTTGTATCTGAGAGAGATGAGGACTAGGGAGTAGCTGATCAATTGGTCTTTGACTTTAAATAAAAAAGTCTTTTAATTTAGAGGCAATTTCCTATCAACCCCTCCAAACTTGTAAAATATCATATGTATACCCTTTCAAAACTAAAATTCACATATATACAAATTCTTTTTACGGCAAAGAACCCGCATGCCAACCACTGTGACACCGAGTGTTATGGCTAAGGTCGACTACTTGACCGCCGCCAGCCCCTTGGCTCTCCCATATGCAAGGAAACCCGATCTCCACCCACCTGAAGGCACAACAATGGAATAATCGGTAAAACCTCTCTTCCCATCCAAGTCTTACCTGCACCACCCGTATTCGCTCTTCACCTGGAATGAACCTAGGTCACAAAGAAAACCAAGTTTTTCCCCAACCACTCCACCACTATCTCAATGGTTCATATATATTATTTCAAATATAACCAAATCATTAATTTTTTTTAATAAATATCAATTTTTACCCTTACTTTTCAAATCATTTAAAAATTCATATATGCCACTCTCCTTACAAAAACTAGTACGGTGCCCGCGCAATGCAGCGGGAAAAGACAGACACTTTTAAAGACGTGTATGGTTCGGTTAGCCTCAACTGAAACTAAGACCAACGTCATCAATTAATCGATCTTATTATACAATCAGTTACTTGGCTAATTTAATTTTGGTTAATAACAAAAACCCAACTTTTGGCTAATTTTTTTGCCTACAAGTATATGAAATGGATGTATAAATAAATGAAATAGATGTATAAAGGATAAAAATATATGAATATATGAATGATTCTGTTTCGGTTTGGTTAATTTTGTTTAACTAAGTGTTCAAAAAAATAACCGATTTTATGTTAATTCGATTTTTTGTTAGTTCAATTTTCGATTGCTTTTGGTTCGGTTCTTCTGTTGTTTTGTTCGGTTTCGATTGAATGTTCAATTATTGCTCACCCCTAGATATCTATACAATATATAATATATTTGATATATGACATTTTAAGATACTCAAAAGTTAAAGTTAAAGTTAGCTTTTGTTTATCTAAATAACAGTTACACCTTTCCTTCTTATTTTAAACAAACTGGCAACTACCCCTATAAATTATAAACGACCATAACCTTTTCATACGTTAATACTTAAAAATAACTATATCATAAAAAAGGGCATTTTATTGTTTATAATTTGAGTATAGTATAACAATTCCTTTAATTAGAAATATGGATATGTTATGTGATTAACAATATCTAGGGGTGAAAAATAACTAAACATTTAACCGAAATTGACCAAAAATGGATATATTATGTGATTAACAATATCCGTTGCCTAACTTTGTTTGGATGAACCTCAACATCATTGATGCAATTTACAATAAGTTGTTATAAAATTGTAAATGCGGCGTCTCAATCTTTACGTATAAATCTAAAGCAAATTGTTGTATCAATTTACAACCAAACATAAGCACATTCTCCATGGATCGAGAGCAGTTTAAAGGTACCGATAGTATTTGATTTGCTTATATCTTTTATACATCCATTTCATATACATCTAAGCAAAATTTTTAACCAAAGTTGGGTTTTGGTTATTAACCAAAATTAACTAAACCAAACTAAAAATGACAATATAACCAAATAGACGGAACCAATTAACCGGTTGGTTAATGAGATCGATAAACCGATAATGTCGATTTTTGTTTCGGTTGAGGCTAATAACCGAACTGAACCGAACCCAACCATGCACCATTAGAAGTGTTTGTGTTCCTTACTACATTGCACAAGCACGCTGTTACGAATATATGAATGGTTCCAGTTTCAGTTTGACTGATTTCACGTAACTAAGGATACAAAAAGAAAACGATAACCGACTTTAAGTGAAATTGAATGTTGGTTAATTCAATATTCATTTGATTTTGGTTCAAATTTTGTCTGTTTTTTTTTTGTTTGACTTCGGTGAACAGTTTAGTTATTGCTCATTCGTAGATATTGTTAATTACGTAGTGTAAGACTCTTACCCCAATATAGAGATATTTATGATAAAAACATTAATTTCCACTTGGGTTAATTGTTCTAGTCAAGGTACATTGGAATAACATTAACGAAATTCAAAACTGATAACAAAATCATCAAGCGAATGGCTGGAACATGTTTCTAGACACATGAGTTAGTTACACAATAAGTAAAAACAACGGAATTTTCAAACGATTTGTTTCGGTATCCCAAAAACCCCAAGGGAATATCCAAATCCGAAAAATAGTCACAACTTGGTTGTTCGATTGCTTGATCGATCCCCGAAAAGCTCCACAATGCACCCCAACCTAACCTGATAACAACACACAAAAGCGGTTAGCTTGAAAACATGTCGAAAATGAAGTTAAACGAAGGAAAACGGGTCGGGAAAGTGCCCGTCGTAGGCTACGCCTGACTGGTCGTAAGCTAAGGCGCCATAGCTTACGGCCAGCGTTCCCTGGTCGTTTTGCTTCATTTGGCCGTAGCCTACGACCATAGACCGTATTACGGCCATGAGTTGCTGATTTGCACCCAAAAACTTTGCCTTTTCCATATTTTTGCATCCTAATGATGCAAGTCTTGGTGCCTTAACCTCTAATTTGGCTAGATTGTCTATTTTTACCATTATGCTACAATTCCAACTATGACTATGACTTCCAAAAGATGTTTCTTAGATTGCTTGTAATTCTCAAGGTTATTTGGGACATTTAAACCAAATCGACCAATTTGACCCATGATTTGCTAAATGTTTAATATCCTAGATTATGAATTACTAGGACACTAGAACCTCTAATTATTGCTTCCAACAAGCGCCTTGCACCTGTTTTTAAGCTTCCCATTCGCCTATCCGACTAATGTATTCTCCCTCAAGGAATCCGGACAACGACTTACCGAAATCCCCAAGGATTGATGTCCGCCAATCCATGGCGCATAATTGTATTGTATAAATAGTTCAAGACTCGGTCGAGAGCGATTCTAACATAGGAATGCCTCGGACTCCACAATCCTCTTTGGAAATCGTCTATGCCTCGGTCTTACATGCCTAATGCCCAATTGAGCACGAATTCCTCGTTTTGACCCGTTACAAAGTCAAACGATGTCTACAATCCGCACAATCATGGTTTTACCTAATCCACCATGACATAGTGCCATAGCTAGAATTCATAGATATCGTCCAAGCTCAATAGCCTATAAGACTATATAAACGTATGGTTCTTTGGATATAACTACAATAGCTAAATCCAACTTATGCATTCTAATCTCATAAAGATATCCTTGTTTCCAAATCAATTTCACGCATCACAACACAATGATAACAAAAATGGTGAATAACTAAACGGAGTCATAAGTAAAACGTACCTCAAAGCTTCCCTTTTTGACGAGTATCCGTCTCGCTATTGACTTCCTTGGCTCCACATTTAAAAAAAATTATGTCAAATTCTAAATTTATTCGTTGTTTTTAATATGGTAAATGTCTAAAATGAATAATTACAATTTAATCTTTTCACATTATATATTAATTTTATTTACTGTTGCTATTTTTTATACATATAGTAAAATTATACCATGCATAAGTACAAATTAATCTTTGTAGTTAAAAGGAATAATAATAATTATAATAACTACAATCTTATTTTCAATTATGAAGTTACAAAAGTTTAGACACGATACTTGAGATTAGCAATTTTTAATGCTTAATTCAGTTAAAAAAACATATTAGGTTAATAGTTATTTAGTTAAGAGAAGTTACCCAATAAAATTAGGAGTGAGAAACTAATAAAGTGAATAATACACTATTTTTATAAATATTTTTCAAGCAACACTACTTTAGTAAGAAAAAATTTCTATAACACCATTATGTGAAAATAAAACTCATTTATTCTTTAATGTTTATGTTTCCCGCATGTTTCTTTATGGCACTAGTACTAATTAATATTTTATCTATTTTTATGATTCATATATCGAGATTTGCGTCTTCTATTAAAGGACTTAATTTCTTCTTGTTTTCTATATGAGTGTTTACAGAATCACTGGTGAGCATTGGGCCAAGTCCAATAACCCAAATAACTAAAATCATTAATTAACATATTGGGCCAAGCCCAAGCCCAACAAGCAAGCTCACTAGGGTTTTAACCCACCCCACTATAAATAGAGGGCCAAACCCTCTTTTCCCATCACATGGGTCTTTAACAACATACCCCTCTCTATAAACACTCTCTCTAAAGTTACTATCTCTAGTAACACTTGTAGTAACAGGCCGAAGCCTTGAAGCCTCCGTGCATGCAAACTGCTGCAATACATTACTAGAAGCTCACAACCATGTTGGTTTCACAACCACACTGGTTCTCACAGACATGTCAAACCATAGAGTTAGGAAGCATGATATCGCATCAGCTCCTTGGGTTTTGACAATCACGTCCTCCTTACATTATACTATCTACATCTCATATGAGTCATACTCATACATATATGTATCTACACATTTATTGCTCATTTACTTATGTACATGTTTATGTTGGATAATCTACTAATGTTGAGCGTCGGAGGGTGGTCTGGTGACCCCGGTCTCTGTACCCCTTCTAACGAGTTCTTTCTTCCTGTAGGTTCAACCCTTCAAGCAGACGATGTCAGAAGCCTGACGACCTTGGAACGTTCACACCCTCTCCGGACCATTATTTGTTATAGCAACAACTGGATTTCTATTTTGTTACATATTATTTTAGATCATGTCTTGTGAGTTAATCTCTGTTTGTTTATAGCACTAGACTCATTTCTGTCGCTTTTCTTCAGTTTTGATTTTACAAACGGTTAATGTGTTTTTTGTTTTCTAATAGAAGAGGACAACTCAGGTGTTGATAGCGAGTCAGGTTTTGATATCAAGTCGGATGTGGATAAGAAGTCGTGTGTCGACAGAATCAGTGAGTTGACTGATTACGTCTTAGATGTGATCGTTGATCTGCTCCCAGTTCGTGATGCGTCAGAACTAGCGCTCCATCAAAGAGCTGGAGGTATAGATGGAGGTTGATGAGTAAACTTGTTTTTTATCATAAATTTCACAAACGATTACCTTTAGAGGGAAGGGCGTCTGGACCCAATGGTTTTACGAGGGTAATAGGAAAGCTGTTATTACTTAATAGATCTGATGTTATCTATGTGTTTAATCTTTGTTTACCCACGGACAATAAGCTTCGCGACTTTGAAGAAATATATCAGTGGCTACTCTTTCTCTCTACAAAAGGCGTTAAAGAACTAGACCTTGATGTGGATTGCTTGAGCAAAAAACTATACATATCACCATCCTGTTTGTACACAACTTTCCTGTAACTCACGAAACTGAACCTCATTTATTTTATTTTTCACCACCATCCAACGTTAAAGATTTTCGTTTCATTCAAAATCTGTTTCTTGGTTTGGTCAAATTTGGTTCTTCCACCAATGCAGTCGAGTTACCTGTTCTTCACGACTTTAGCTGTTTAAATGCCTAGGGGGTTGAGAGCTTCCAGTTCAATGCTCCGTTGTTAAGGATATTGCAAGTTGGTGACTGCCCTGATGCTGATTACCACTATATCATGAACAATCAAAACCTACGTCGTGTATTCATAACTACCGAGAGACACCACAGCTTAGCTTTCAAACATCCGATTAATCTGGATACTATCTTCGCTAACGCACACAATCTCGAACTCTTCTCAATTGATGGTCTTTCTGCAAAGGTATTACATAATTTTTTTTTAACCTGTTTTATGCTCTTTTGCTTAAGCTAAAGTTTAACTTTCATTTCACAGTTATTGGTTGCAGAGAAGCCATTGGGATATTCACCTTATGTTGTGGGTAGCAAACTAAAGAAATTGTTGTTTGTCCGGTATTCATCTACCGATCTAGATCTATTATGATGTTTTTTGTCTTTGCTATACAATTGTCTTAACATTGAACAACTGTTTATAGTGTTGAGTCCCGAACCAGTAAATTGAATTTTTTTTACCTTTTTTTCTGATATAGTACGAGATAGATTTTAACTTCAAGTTTGTATTTTAACATTTTTCAAGATGATGTTGATGTAGCAAAAGCTGAAGATTATTTGAAATAAGCAAAATGTTTTAAGTTGCCTCTCTTGCAATCGGTGAACTTTGGCATTTGGAATAGATTAGGACAACCATTGTTAGAGTTTTACTAAAAAAAATCCCATCACTTAGAAAATGTTATGCCACCTTCACTTCTCCTAAGGAGAAGCATATTTTTACTACATATGTTTTGGTCCTCCAACATGTTTCAAAAGACAGTGAGTTTATCTTAAAGGGAGTTGAAGATGGAAATAAAGAGGAAGATGAAGAAGAGGATGAGGAAGAAGAAGAGGGGGAAGAGGAGGATGAAGAATAGAACTAGGAATGTATTTATATCAAATTCTAAGATAGAATTTATTAATATGTATATATTCTGAAAGATGTTTAACCACATGCATAAACTGTTCACTTATCTGTCACTTATTCTTTGCAAGATAACGTGGCTGGATGAAGTAAGGGTTGTTTTGTCGTACTGATTATAGAATACTATCTCTCAATAGCAGAGAAATTCATGTTATCTAGTAAGGATGTTTCTGTGTCTGTGTTGTGAGTAGTTTAGAAGTCTTTTTCTTGCATTGATGTCCTTCTATATCTTTTTAGTTTGAGTGAATATGTTAGACTGCTAAACATACATGATCATGTGATGGCTGAATGTGTGCCATATTCTCTTTTTATTTGATGGTTGCATGTTATGTAGGCGTACCTTTTAACTTCAAAACCTATGTTTTGCAATTGGTATGCTCAATACCTCCCTTTACTATACTAACTTCTCTTGAGGGATTTTCAGTTGGGTTAGTAGTAATGGGTCATACTGTCATAGCCCAATTTGAAGTTTGCACGTGATATTTGAATTAGTATGCATGTTGTTTACACTGTGTTTCAGAGTCTCATTTAAGAAGGGAAAGGAAAGGAAGTGAGAGGAAAAGGGAAAAAATCGTGTTCCATGTATTCTTTTTAGGGAAGAAGTGGAGAGAAGAGAATGGAATTGGAATGAAGATTTGAGTATATCTCAATCCTTCCAATTTGGAGAGAACCGAGGAGAAAGGAATTGTATAAAATTATAATTCCTAAAATACCCTAAGTTTATCTTTTACATAAACACAAGTACCTTCTTTGTAATCCAACCGGTACTTTTATTTGAAGGATCATTTTTTTAGAAAGAAAACACTGATTAAACTTTGGTGAGAAAGTCCAAATCTTTGACTTCTAAATATTTGGTGGAGTTTTTTTTGTAAGAAACAAGTTTTTGATCTTTAAAAGAAAAAATCAAAATCATTAAAACTCCACATAGCAAGTTAAAATAGAATCATAAATGATTCGTATAGCAAGATACTCCGAGCCCATTTCGGTTCGTCAAGAAAAGAATTAGCAAGTAACTCCGACCCTTTTTGGTTTGTTGAGAAATAGCAAGTAACTCTGACCATTCGTAGATCGTCGAGTTTAGCAAGTGACTCCGAACTTTTGTTCGTTGAGAATAGCAAGATAACTACGGATTTTATTCGTTGAGTATAACAAGTTAGTGCATAGGAACCTGATTTGCATGTAGGTCAGGAGCACATAAAACCTGATTAGCAAGTAGGTCAGGAACAAAGCCCCGATTAGCAAGTTGGTTGGGAGCAAGCAAGAAAATTGGTTAGCAAGTTGGCCAATAGCAAGAATAGCAAGTTGATCAAATCGAAGTCCAATTAGCAAGTAGGTTGGATAATTTTGATCAAACTCAAGCAAGAATATCAAGCAAGTTAGCAAGCAAGAAAGATTGGAAAGAAAAAGTCCAAGAACGCAAAGAAAGAAAGCATGACAAAGAACGATGACAAAAACGCGTCAAACAGTTCAATATCAACTTGTGAGCAAGGAAACGTATCACTGCAATACCTGAAACTGACAGAAACATATTACACCTCGTGGGCACTATTAATGGAAACAATCTTAAAGGCTTATGGTCTTCGGGAAACAATTGATACGAAAGAAGGAGTTGAAGCAGCAAATGAAAAGAAAATGAATACTACCAAAGCAATGATTTTCCAAACCTTACCAGAAGACATTCTAATACAAGTTGCACAATGTCAAAATGCAAAAGAAGTTTGGGAATCAATCAAAGTTCGATACCTTGGAGCAGAGACGGTTCAGAAAGCACGTCTACAAACCTTAGGAAGCAAGTTAGAGATTCTAAAAATGAAACCAAATGAATCAGTAAGCGACTTCGCAAGCAAGCTAGGCAAAATAAGAGCCAAATTCAAAAGCCTTGGCACAACTCTTAAGGATAAAGCAATAGTGAGAAAACTACTCAACTCACTTCCAAAAAAGTTTCTACCAATCGTAGCAACTATTGAGCAATATTCAGAGATAGACATAATGCCATTTGAAGAAGCAGTTGGAAGAATTACAACATTTGAAGAACGCCTCAAAAGTCAAGATGAACTAGAAGAAAATCTTCAAAGTGAACTCCTAATGGCAAAGCTCAAGTAATCATTCAGCAAGTTCGCACCATGAAAAAGCACGTAATAATCAAAACCAAGAAAGAGGACAAGCAAGAAGCTTTGACAAAAGAGGAAGAGGACGTGAAAGAAGCAAGAGTCAAGAAAGCAAAGACAAGAGTACATTCAGGTGTTATGATTGTGGAAGACTTGGACATTTCGCAAACGAATGCACCAAATGGAAAGACAAGAAGAAAGAAAAGAACGAGCAAGAATACCTTCTCGTTCATGAAGAAGAAGATCCAACTCTACTATGAAGCAAGAAATGATAAATCAAAATTAGAGGGGAGAATGTTAGACATAATATTTGATTATCCTAAGTTAGAATGTGATTTGTATTATTATTGTATATCTTAAGTATGGGTAGTTATAGGCAGTTATTAGCGAACCATCATGTCGTTCATGAAAGGGTATCACAATCCTTTACCCTTCAATACCAATATAAATTACCTTTGTATACTTTCATTTCAATTTGATGTATCTTAGTGCAAATTCTCTCTAAATCCTATAATAAGAACATCCTCTGTGACCACATACGGTATTACACAAATACAATGACTTATGGTACAAAAAGAAGGTGCTTGGTATAAAATGATACACTTGTGAAAATACATCGATACTATATAACATGGCAATATATCATGATCTATATTATATAGCGTAATAGCTATTTATCAAATAAAAAGATAAAATTAGTTAGCTCTAATCAGCATTAACCGGTTATTATGATTCTCGTGGTCCATCGAAAGATTGAGTCTTTCTAAGGTTCCAATGCAGGCCATCATGGATGCTGTGCAAGAAGTCATTGGTTGAATCCCCTCTACAAGCTGTGGGTACAGGCCAAACTGACATGCTACACACGAGCGCGTCACCTGGGGCCAACTGTTTCCTATCTTTCCCATCAAACGATGCCCATGCGTGACCTCGACTGTTGAACGGAACTTGGATCCGAAGTGTTACATACTCGGGTAATATCAGAGGCCGGAAAGATAAGGAATGTGGACAGATTGGAGTGAATAAGATTCCGGGAACCTGCATGTTTTGTTTAAAGTCATGTAAAGATATATGAAAATAGAGTGCAGGCAGTATATTATATTGGAGGTGTTTGGAAATCATTATTTATTTAATAAGATACAATAATCAAGTTGGATAAACAGATTCTGGTTCTCATAATCAGATTGTTAATTAGTCAAACAAGTATACTGTCTTTTATTGTCATAGCTGCACACAATAGAAGCACATGCAAACAGACAATCTTATTGTGGTTGTCCAATTCTCAGTATTCAATATCACATAGTGATTTAAACTAATTACCTACAGGTAAATAAAAATACTTTCTTACCCTTAGGGGTGTTCATATATTGTTGAAACCGAAGAACTGCCCAAACCGAAACAACTTGGCCATCGGCCAGTTTTGACCTTTTGGAGATCGGAACCAAACCAACCATTTATAACCTTTATTTATTTATTTATGTTCATTTTTTAAATATGCAGTCATGTATATGTATTATATTCATGAACCATATTTAGCATTTTAAAAGTTTAAATACAAACATAACAATTTAAAAACTGGTTCAAACCATCAAACTGCTAGCCGGTTCGGTTTGTCGTCTCTCAAAACTGTAGTTGGCAATTCGACTCATAATTTTGTCAAAACCGATCAAACGCACAATGAATAGTGAACACCCTACCTTAACTACCATATCATAAAGAAGAAAAAAGTTATCCTAATTTTCACTAAATGACATTTTCGGACGTTATATCTATTAACATATCATCCAGCAAACCACATCAACATCGAAAAAGGTAGTAAAGCTTCAAGGACATGTGGGAAACATTGCAAAACGTACCTGTGGATGGACCATTGAACCTCCAGCTGCAAGGGAGTATGCAGTGCTCCCTGAAGTAGTTGATAAAATCAACCCGTCTCCTTGTACACATGTGACAAATGAGTTATCACAATAGCATTCCAAATTCGTAAGGAATGACGAAATCCCGCGGTCAATTGTAACTTCATTTAACACAAGTATTGGCTCTTCAGTCTCGTATTCATTTTTAGCTGCTTCACGAATCACATGACACTGTAATCGATGTCTGAGTGTGATACTAATTGGACCATGAAGGATTGATTTCAGGCATTCTCTGTATTGTTCGCTGTCTTTGGAATTATAGTTAAAGATCACTTATGAACCATATTCCATTTGTCTGTGGGCAACAAGTGCATACATGCAAGCTCTTATCTTTATCAAAATAGTTTTCATGAATACGTGTAGATTTTATTAGACTGCATCATACTAGAATCCTATAACCCTAAATATTACTCCTAAATGTTATATTCCAACAGATTTTATATGCATTACATAGACTGCATCATACTAAACCCTATAACCCTAAATATTACCCGACAGTATATTCCAATATGGGCTCGATACTAGAACGCTAAAATCCTAAATGTTATATTCCAACAGATTTTATATGCATTACATATTTACCCGACATGCTTATACTTTGAACTGCACTAAAAGTAACGTGTTATTAACAAAATCCTATTGACATGAAACCCGACCTGCCCATCTACCACCTCTACTTATCATGCACAATACAAGACTCAAAACTGCAAAAAAAAAAATAATAATAATAATATAGATGTTTACAGAAAGAAAAGGATACGAAATGGAGTCATGAAGCCCAAAGAACCCATAGAGAATGGCACGATTGGAGGAACGGGGCCTTTAAACAATGACGCAGCCTGCAAAAAATTAATTCCCGATAAGAAACTGTATATATTAACATCAGAAATAAGAAATTTCACTTCCTTGACATATATCATCCAAAGCAAAACTGTTTTGCACACAAGATGAATCGATATCATTCATATCTATTAAGAACATATCTTTTTGTACTTTCAGATAGTTTCAAGTGATTAATTAAACATGATCCTTTTTATTATGACTTCAAGAAAAATTAATGAAAGACCAACTGAACATTTTTTTAGTATTGGCTGGTCAAACAAAAACTGTAAGTTTAAGCATATCTAGTATGAAGAAGTGCACTACTATTTAATCAACTGAAATGAAAGTACATACCCAAAGCACAGTTCCATCCCCACCAAGAGTTACAACAAGATCAACTTTCTCATGCAGATGCAAAACACTTTCGCCTGTCAAGTAACAATACAAGAGTTATTAGCAAGAGAGCTTGCTAGAACATATCCATATCCTCTGACTTTCTGGCAACAGACATAAGATGGATGCTCATCTTAAATATATTTTATGTGAATCTTTATAGTTGCAACATAACAAATCGTACGACATTTCAACAAGAACGGCAACTTTGTGCAACTATAAATAATAAGAAAGCAACAGTTTAATAACTTAATGCGGGATAACCATGAAAGTGATGGTCTAATTCCACTTACAGAAATGAACTGAGATTTATTTTGTGTGACTCACCATCTTTCCAGGTCTGTACAAAGCTGTAGTAAGAGGACTCTGTTAGCAGTTCTGTTCTTACTCGTGGTTCCACGTATATATTCAACTTTTTCTCCTTCAGCCACCTGAAACATAAACCACTGTTGATTAAACCATGCTTAGAAGTAGAGATACTTACGGACAACCGGCAAAATGGGTAATTTTATAATGCAAGGTGGGGTAGAAAAGCCCACATTAAGATTGATACGTTATATGAACATGATTATAAAACTTATACTAATACAATAATATCTTGTATGTCTGAACATAAGAAGATTAAAAACTTTTGTGTTAACACTTTTGGTGACTTTCAAGTTGTAACCAATTTAATTTTTAGGTAAGTTTATACATTGACGACATGTTATAAGATGACAAAATATCGACGCTACCTGACAATTTCTGCACACACAACTTTAACAGAGTTTGAATTCGGTTTCGTCAAGATGAGCACAGTCTGTGGAGGAGATTCCCATGTCAAACAAATCTGAATATAAAAACCATAAAAACACAAATTACATCAGGTTTAGGCGGATAAAAAGTCTCTTGTGAAAACAATACAGAGTTAACTGTTACATCTTACAAACAGTGACATACCTGTTTGCTGCTACGTTCTGCGGTTGTTATATTCCCCTTTTCAAAGGAGACAACATCACGTTTATGTTGATCATTCTTTTCACCTTTGCAACTCCAGTGTAGCTTGAATGATGCCTGTGGCAGGGATAAAGTATTTATTTAGTCACCGTTACAATATACAACTAAGTATACCTGTTTGAATTTGGATATTCATTGATTATCTATATAGACTGGATTGGTTACTTTCGAATAAGCTTGCTACGAACATTGGGATAAGAATTTTGTTCTTTGTCCCAAAGAACCTCGTGAGAGTAAATTCCGTTCTTTCCACGGTACGTTGGAGGCTGTTCGTTGGTTTCAAGCATGGGTTCAAGGTGTTGTGCTGATTTTTCAAATTTCTTCTCAGTATGGTTATTGTATAGCTCTACAGATGTCAGAACTGAGATGAAATGTCGAAAAATAATAGTTAGTATTGAAAAAAAGATGTGAAATCAGATAAACTTATGTAAAAGTATCACATGTTTAAAAGAAACTAGTATTATTTGGGTCACTTATCATTGGTCAAAAAGATCCATTTTTGTAACGATCAAAACGGGTCAAGTTGAATTAACCCGCAGAACTTGTTTTCCTTTTTTATCTTTACAGTAAATCAAATCTTAGGATGAAAACACTTTACAAAGTTGTATGCAGTATGCACTATAAGTAGACCATGGCCAACTTTCAACCTGTTTGACTTGTTCCCCTTATAGTTTTTTTCCGGTTGACCCGCTTGAGATATTTACTAGCAAACGGGTCAAAATTACCACTTAAACAAAATATTCATGACATTAGCAGTTTAGCACAACTATATATGAAGCAAATATCAGAAATGTGTATGTATGTGTGTATATATTATTTTCATACATGTGCTAACAAATAGTGAGTTTTTTGCTCGTATGTTACACCTTTATTTTCCAACTGCAAATTACGTTGTCTCTCCAGTTCGTATTTGCGTTTCCATTCTGATGCTTCGGCTTGAGCAGAAGCTTTACCCTCTGCTGCCCGTCTTAAAGCCTTGCCAACGGCTATACATTAATTAAAAAAAAGTCAGTGTTGCACGTCACTATACGTTACTAATAACAATTTCATGAGATTTGAAAACATAATCATACTTCTCATGGCCTCTGAAAACTCCACAAGATTATCTTCAATCCCCTCAACAAGAGGCTGCTCGATAACTTCCTTTACAGCTTTCTCGGAGTTTAAAAGGGAGAATGAATCAATAAAATCACTCTCATATGGCAAATTAGATGCATTATTACCCTGTCGAAAAATGGCATACAAGACATAAGCATAAGAAACATAATTACCATATGATCCATGTAGAATCTCAATAGATGATTTTACGGTTTTAACCTCTCAACTCGCTCTAGTCTAGTGCTAAATTTCCTACATATTTTGTTATGTAACATCTTTTCCTTACATAAATTTTTACAATCATAAGTTTCATAACAGTTCCATCATCTGAAGGCATTACTAATATCGTTCGACTCATCGCGCTAAATTCCATAACAGTTTCCATCAAATTCATAGAAAGTTAGAAATTAAATCTCCCAACAAGTAAATTCTATTACAATACTTAAAAGTTATTATGAAATGATAAATCAAAAAAAACAGTTGAAATTAAAAAATAATAATAATAATACTTGAAATTCACAAACTCAAATGATCATAATTCATTATTAGTTTCCATAAAATCAAATCATCAATCTTGTGTACTATGTTTATGATGATGAAGTAATCATCACATCTGTCAGATAATCAACCACCTTTCTTTTGTTGTATCTTATCCATATAGTTCAACAACCTACTTTGTTTTTTAGCAATTAGTCCAAGCTCACCTAATCGATCTGACCCTTACTAACAAGTAACAACATACAACATTACAACAACAATTAACCTTTAAAAATCCAGAATAAATCCAAAACACAAAATAGCAACACGCAAACAATAATTTAAAAATGAACGTGTAACATCGCAAGTAAACCGTGCCAAAATATTGTCCGTTTTGTCCCTGATAGGCTGTCCATCCATAAACTCACGGTTTTGTTTTTACCAGACGAGTTGCTCGCCCAGACAAAACACGGTCCTGGTAGAGAAGGTTTCGTCTCATTTATATCGTTCTTTTTCTCAACCGATGTGGGTCCCACATCGGTTGAGAAGGAGAATGAAATATTCCTGGAGCGGAAACGTTCTATACCGGGAAGCGTTTTGTCTAGGCGGGCAATTCATCGGATGAAAACGAAACCGTGAGTTTATGGATAGATAACCTATCGGGGCGACTGGCACGGTTTACTTAGGATTGGGATAATATAAAAAGCATGAATAAGAAAGAGACAAGACAAAAGACATGGAAAGAGAAGTGGGAAAAAGTGTTACATGAGCGTCGAGACTTTCCGGCGCCATGGGTGAGAGAGAATAATAATAATAATAATAAAATTAAAAAAAAATGAAGTGATGAATATGAGAATGAAGTTGGAGAGAAGTGTGAGGGTTGAATTTATAGGTGGAAGGAGTGAGAGAGTAGGTGGGATGGAAGACATTAAAGACGCGTGTGAGATCGTGGGGATGGATGATGATGATATCTGGGAGAAGTAGAAAGAAAACGAAAGGAAGGAAAGGAAGGGAAGTCAACAACGGCGAGCCGAGCTGAGCCACTTGAGCGAGCTGCATCAAGTCAAATAATCCTGCACATTTATGATTCAGTCTAGTCAAAGGCTATATAATCAGAGCAATTATGTTTATGACTTATGAACATGAACGCATTGACAAAAAATAATAGCGTTTGATATTTACAACTTTATTTTATTTTATGTTTTTATACTAGTGAAGGCATCAAATTAGTGGTCCTATAAATGTTGTTTTTTTGTTTTTTTTTTTTTTTTTATAAATTTCAACTTATTTCTAGAAACACTAAACCTTTTAAGAAACTTTCAAACTTGGGGAAATAGGGCTTACTGTGAAAGGGGTTGGTACTTCACGATACGATGAGCAAATTAATCATCATAATCAATAACCGAATCATAATCAATATAACCAAACAGATTTTAACTGATAATCAACATAACCAATGGTTATCGAATCTCTATAACCGACCGAGCGGTTATGGCAACGGCTATGATATGGCTATGGCTATGGTTAACCGATATAACTGAAACCGAACCAAAGTTCTAATGTTAAGTCTATGAAATAGGTTTATATTTACACTAACCATATAGAGATTTTCTACTAAGATAAAAGTATGTTGGTAACAATGATTTTGATATAAGTGCCGTTTATTTTGATGAAGAATTAAACTTAAGCTTAAGTAAGTTTTTTGTTGTCAAGAAATGTAATCTTTTGGTTCTGGTATAAAAAAGCCCAAGCTAAATCCAACATCATAGGTTCCATATTATATTTTTGTAGACCCATGGGCTCTTAAGTTTTGAATTATAGTCGAAAGTTAATTTTTAGTTGAACTTATTGGTTGATAACCATAACCGAAGTTTGGTTATGTTAAGAAAATCAATCCCAAAAGCGAAATAGCGGTTATGGTTAATGGTAAAAACCGAACCAAACCGACCTATGCACACTCCTACCTCACGGTAACCCCACTACTACCACGGCAACAGAGCCGCCGGTGGTGCTAGTAGTAGGTCCATGAACCTTCCCATGTGTTTGACCATGGTTTCAAAACCGTGTATTTTTTAACTTAAAATTGATCCCCCCCCCCCCCCAATGCTAACAAGTACATAAAAAAACTATAAACAACAAAAATAATATTAAAGTACATCAACACACGATTATTCTAGAAAAAAACATAATTAAAGTACAAAACATAATTATTAAAGTGGCTGCAAATAGGGTGTTCAACCGGTCACACTTGTTGTTGAGATCTGTCCACTTTCGTGCGAGTGAATGGGTGGTCCGGACGTTTTCACCGACTATTGGTTGAACTCTGCCAGCACACGGGTCCAAAACGAATTCACACCTAAGCGGCGACGATTTTGGGGTTGATGAGGAAGATTGTTTTTAGACGTCTCTGTAGAACATCACCAACTGTTGGCAGCGGATTTTTGGCGGATGATTATGAGATGATGCTCGGTTTATATGGTAAAATTTAGAGATGGTGGTGTTTTTTTTGTAAGGAAATACGGGTATTTATTGGGTAGAATTTGATGTGATATTAAAAACCAACTGTTGGGGTACGGTAATATTACCGTTCTGTCACGGTTGGTGAACATTATTTTTTTAAAATGAAAAATAAGGTGTTAACTATACTTTTAAATGTTTTATTTATTAAAAATAAATAAATTAACAAATCAATGAAGTGTTGCCTTGAAAATTATGTGTTTGTGAATTGATGTGGCAGTATAGGATTTGTGAAAAATTATGGTAGGTTAGTGAAGACTAGTGAACCCTCCCCCCCCCCCAACCCCACCCCACCCTCTATTGATATTTGGAATATAAGTAATGTTTCACATCTACATAATTACACACTAGATATAATACTAACTAGTAATTTGACCCACCGCAAGATGCGGCGACATCAAAACTTAAAGTAACTTGAATTTGTACTGTTAAATATTTGACCTGACTCATTTCTAAACAATTTTTTTGTTAAAACGTAGACCAACCGAAAATGTACATAAAAATAAGCACGGAAACGTATTATATTTGACCCATGTATGTAAATATAAGCATGTAAAACTCTAGGGGATCAAAATGATGTTTTACAAAGTTTTTAGAAAGCTAAGGTGGTGTAAGTGACACTGCTAAAAGTTGAGGGGTTGATGTACACAAAAAGAAAGAAAAAAACTAAAATAAACCCTAAAAGACAAAAAAAAATACATTATACCAACTAAAAACGTATATAAAAATAAGCATGTAAACGTATTACATTTGACTCACGTCATAAAAATTAGCATGTAAAACTAGATGGTGGTAAAAATAACATTTTACAAAGTTTTAAAACTATAAAAATGCAAGTGAAATTGATGAAATTTGAGAGATTGAGTTACACAAAAAGAAGAAAACTATAAAAAACTTTTTTCACTACTCCAGTCACCTACAAATGTGTTTATATAATAATGAGAGTAAGTTGTAGTTTGCCCTTGTGATTTCTTGTGATTTAATAGTGAGATCAACCTAACTCCACCACTTTCTAAATACTAAACCCTTATGGTATACCAACTTTTTTCTTTGAATCTCTTCATCTAACAAATATATTTATTTTTGTTTAAATTATATTGAAATGACACAAATATTGTCTCCGAAGACATAACCACCCTCTTGAAGAAACTAAAGTTTCATTTTTTCGCCTGGCAACACAACCCTCTCTCTTTACTCTTTATCGCCTTTCCCCATCTTGAAGAGTGAATATACAATTTTGCTCTTCATCTCAGTATATTCCGTTAGGTAACAAGAGTGTAACGCCCCAAACCTATTATGAGAACTAACTTGTTTGGGTTCTATAATGCATAACTTGGAAAAGTACAACTAGATGGCTAAAACTGTCCATTTTTTAAACTTGGTTTTGAGCCTAAACAAAAACACCTGGATTACTCCCTGGTCCTCATATTCACACGCCAAACACACACAAACACCCCGCATACATGACCTAACCACCTACTAGCTCAATCCAGCCAAGAATCAAGTGTTTAACCCCTTTCATTAATGAAATATGATCATCTAAGGCCTACCAATCATCTAGGTAATCTTTACTTCATATAATTTGGTGTAGAATTGGTCTATGTTATGTGATGAAAACTTAAAGTCTTTGATTTTGATAAATTGGGTAACTAAGGAATGTGTCACTAGTGCAAGAGAGCCCTAAAATGAAAATAATCTTGTGTGAATCATGGTAACTTGGAACCTAGATGGGAAACCCTTAAGTTCATGTTTATGAACAGGTGGGTCTTTAGAGTTATAAGTAAATTTAAGAATTCTTTGGTAATAATGTGTGTGTGCGCTTGAATCTAAATTGTCATATATGATGAAATTGGTGTAATTGAATGATATGAGTCTTAATATTGAGCCGGTATGATTTTTATGGTCTAGATGACCCATAACCAAATGTTGTATAAATCCTGACCACCAAGTGTTTGATCAAACGCACAATGAAGCTCGACTTCGTTGGACCATAGATTTTATATTGATACACTTACTAAACTTGTATGGTTTGTTTGAAACCATTGTCTAATCACAATTACCGGAATGTTCATGTGCAACACCATCTCTAGGTACCAAGCAAAAGGTGTCAGGAAGTCAAGCGGTAAGGGATTTAAGGTTGAAGGCCATGACTAAGATAAGTCATTCTATGACTCAAACATATACGTGTTATGTTTAATTTCATATCATTGGAAGTGTCATAGTAGTTAAATTGATATTGTGATTCCCAAGAAACTCATGGTTTACCTATGAAAGCGCACTACAAGTCATTCAGATCGGGCAATCATTGACCGCATAAGTGGCACATGTGGTCACAGACACAAGGCATAGCCATTAATATAGGATGACTTGAACGGGTGTACAATCTCCCAAATCAAGACTTTGATTGGGAAATTAATATGCAACACATAGTTGGGAATCGTAAGCAGTCTTGAGACAAGGTCGTATTTCGGTGTAAACCCGACTATGCGATAGACGGATAGTTGAATCTCTTGATTTCGATCATTAGTTCCATTAGCATACGTCATTGCAGGGAAATGGGTCAAATGATCTATGTCGGAACTTGTAAGGTCTTTGAAATCTTACCGAATTCACATCTCTAGCTTGTTGTGGACTTAATGGATCAATAGATTGGGTACTTTAGTCATGAATTATAGCTCGGATGTTTAGGCCGAATGGAGCATTGTTTTTTTTAAAGAGTTATATTAGGAAAAACCTAGGCAATTTAGAACTCTATATAGCCATCTTGAGATCATATCCCATTACAAAGGATATAAAGGAAGGAACATAGTCGTTTGGAGCAAATTAACTCGGCCCTTACAGCAACATCAAACCGTAGCTTACGGTTGAAGGCCTCAGCTACAGCCTTCTTGAAATCTAGGAGCAGAAAATCGATAGCTAAAACCTACGGCCTCGAGTCGCAGGCTACGACCAGCCTAAAAACCAAAAACAACTCAACCATAGCTTATGGTTGGCAAACCGTAAGCTACAGCGGGGTTCGACCTCGACTTGGCTTGCTTTTGTTTTTCCCATTTCTTGATTTCCAACTAACAATAATATTATGATTGTCTTTTGGTTATGACCGAAGGTATGATCGTGCCATGCTCGTTTGAAGATCAAGTAATCTTTTGATAGACCTAACGCAAAAGAAGCCACGTTTCCGCTAAATAATTTAAAAACATTTGGACGGCCAAATAGAACTCTATGCCAAGCTTCCTAAGCGAGCTTCAAACAAGACTTCTCTCGGTAATCGAAAAGAAGTGCAATGAAATCAAGGAGAGCATTATCCAGGAAGTCAACCGAAACAAAACTTGATAAACTTTCCCGTATGACAAGTTCATGGTATGCAAGCCAAGTCGTTATGAAGGGGAGGTAAACCCCGTCCAATGCCAACGATGGCTATCAGAGATGGAAGACATCTTTGATCAAACTGGCTGCAAAGAGTAGGATAAGGTAGCCTATGCCACTGGGCAGTTACGCAACCTAGTTAAGAATTGGTGACGTAAAAAAGGAGTGGGTTGAGCTCGGAGGCCTCTCAAGGGTTGTGACTTAGGGGGGGGGAATTCCAAACTTAATTCCTCCAACATCATAGCCCAAAGGCGGCGGTGAATTAGATCAAGGAGGAATTCACGCAGCTCAGACATAAAGGGGAAACAATAGATAAGATCACAGGGATCTCTCTAGATAAACTCAAGTTCTGAGGGGACTTAGCTCAAACTGAAGAGAACAAAATCTATACTACCATAACATGCTTGGGGTCGAGTTCAGGGAATTCATGACCCCCTCAAGGTATGAAACCTTGCCCGATATTATCAATGCGGCCCCGCGAGCGAGAATTAGAGCTCAATAAGCAAGTGGAAAGGGTGAGAGGAGGTATCTGGACTCTAACCCAAGCGCAAACAAGAAACAAAATGTAATACCCCAACCGATGGAGAATCTCGAGGTGCCACGTGGTGACGATTGTTCAAAAGCTCATGGTACTAAAAGAGTAAATATTTTATTTGATCCTTCAAGTATAATTCACAAAATTACAAACATTCATGAAATACCAAAACAAATACAAAAACAATTTCCACACGTTGTCTGAGTTAAGTCTTTACTAAGTCCAAATGTCCTACATAATGTATCTCAACAAACAACCTGAAACAGGTATGAAAATATTTTGTCAACATAAATAATGTGGTGAGCATTACATGGTTTGTATACGTATAGTATAAGTTTAAAGAATATGTTTTACAACTCATGTGTCAAGATCTATCAAGCCATATGTAAACACGTAGTAAACAAACATGATAATGTCAAACGAGTATGATTCACACAAAGCACCCTAACACGTTTCAAAATGATTTGATCACCATAACATGTGTTTTATGTCGATTTGAGTATTTTAGCATAACAATTTCGAGTAAATAGTGTAAGTAAACTACATCTGAGTCTAGCATAAAGCACAAAGATAACGAGACACGTATATGAATTGTAAATGTATAAAAGATAGTGTGTGTAAGTTTGTATATGTGTACATGTTTCGCCCCAAAAAGTTTAAAATGAAAAAAGGGGATAAGTATAATCACAGTTTGTGAAAGCGATCCATAACCGACTTAAGATGTCGTGAGTTAAAGAACTGGGAATTCCCATAGGAATTCTACCTATAACGTTTAAGAATACTAATAAGGAAATGTCTAAAAAGTCTAAGGCCATTAGGGTTTGCTAAGTCGATTTGGGGAATTACGGCTTTTACGATAAACGATTTTTAATATGTATCTCAAAAATAGTATGGTTAAAGTCTATAAACATGATTAGGAAAAATGTAACCTATTAAAAATTGTTTTATTTTGTTATAAATATGCGCCAAATAATTAGAGCAAAAGAATTATGCCTTTAAAGTTAGAAGCAAAAGAATATTTTTAAGCATAATAGTTAGAAAACAATTGCATAATAAAATCTACATTATACATATGACTAAAATCAATGAGAACTATGCCTTTAAAGTATCAAAATATTTTTGTTTTATAAAAATAAAACTTATAAAACAGAAAATTAAACACTATATGATAATGTCAGTTGGGAGTTTCTGCTGTCCATTTTTATCCCAAATGGGTT
>JAUTDX010006807.1:0-21583 GCA_030844895.1 Ambrosia x helenae | reverse complement strand
TATATATATATATATATATATTATAATATATTATATAGGGTAGGGTTCCTGTAGGAAAATTGGTTTGTGTGAGAAGTGTAGGAAGGATTAAAAAATTGATATGTTTGTGCATCATTTTTTTGGACGTATGCATCATTTTTTTGGACGTGTTCATGATGTTTTGGATTGTTTTACTTAGAAAAACAACAAACATAACAATTAATAACCGAAAACAATGTATTTTAGGCTTAAAACTTAAAACACTATGTCAATAACACTTTAGCAGAGTGTTTTAAGTAATTACTTACGGTGTTTTTTCTGTAATTTAAATTTAATGACTATAATACATTGGATTGTTTATAAAATTTTTGTATATTGTTGTGTTAGTGTTTTTGAAGCCAAAACAACCCAAAAACATAATTCCAAAATAAAAAACATGATGGCTACATGTCAATTCTTAATCCTTCCTACACTTCTCTCACAAACCAATTTTCCTACAGGATCCTCTACCTATATATATATATATATTATATATTCCATTTACCAATGGCAATCATAACCTTTTCATACCAAATGCATCATTGTTCTGTAATATAATATAACAATGATGGATGGATGCGTTATCTAACTTCTTCCTTCGGGCTGGTGTTTCTGAAGTATTAGTTGGATCTCAAGTAGGGTTGGAAGATCTTGAGGTAGCCTGGGTAGATGGTCAACTTTTCGATGTCCATGATCAGAACCTTACGGTTTTATTATCGATAGATAAACAAGAAAGCAGTCATGCCAACTTTAACACATTCTATCACCATAATGAATGCATCAACATACTTTATCTTAATCCTACAAGGTTTCTAATGATTTTGTAATTTTGTGTTAACTTCAAAATTAATTGTAGTATCTATTAGAGATTTAGCTACAACTTATGGTATTGCCCGTTTGATTTTGATCATCTCAAAACACATGATGAATGATTTTGTATTTGTATTGATAACTATGAATTTAACTATTTATATATTCATTGGTTAAGAGATGTCAGTTACTTGATTTTATAATTAGGTACTGGCTACTACAAGTGTGATGTGCCTTAAAAGTTACAATCCTAATGAATTAACAGTTAAATGTGATTGCTGCAATATTGGTATTACTCATCATTTCATTTATTTTGTTTCTTATGTGTTTTATTTTTTATGTTAGGGTTTTGTGGAATAAGATGTTGTGGAATGGGGAATCAATGTTCGGGTTTGGGGAATCGAACATTTTTCTCTGATTGTTTAGAAGAAGAGATGTTTTGCTTTAGGAGAGAGAGAGAGAGGGGGGGGGGGGATTTATGGGGGAGACATGCGAATTGAAAGTATTTGAGATTTTGGTGACAGAAAATTATGACACACATATTCATTTACCGTCATGCTTTTTAAATTTATGACACTTTTTTATGACATATACTTTTTTATGTCATTAAATTAGTGTATGTCATTAAATGTGTGTCATTAAAGGGCTATTTTCTAGTAGTGACCGTTTATTTATCTTTATTAATTAATGCCAATGTTGAATATGTATTAACTTATATTCAATCTAAACTTGAAGCTTGATATAAGATTTGAAATACCTTTCTCATGTATATTATTACTCGATGTTTAATAAATAGTCACATGTCTAAGTATATAGAACCAACTTGGTTAAGATTGTGATTCTTTTGGTTGCTTTTATTTTGTTTAAAAAACCAAATTCTCTAACCAGGTATCTCAGAATGAAGAATCTAATAAGTTGAGTGTTGTGAGGTATTGTTACTTTTTTTTTTTGGAAGGTATGTCTCAGCGGTAGAACCAAACGACAGACAACCAAGCGACGCGAGTTCGAATCCGGAACCCCACAGGTGTGGGTTTGCCCGTAGGACTTACAGTGTTCACAGCGATTCGACTCGGTAACCCCGGGCGGGAACCCCACGAAGTGGGTAAACCCTCCCCCCCTCAGAATCGAACCCACGACCTTACGGTTGTGTTTCCGAATCCTCATTGGAGTGGCAACTGGGCTAGCCCAGCTGGTTAGGTATTGTTACTTTATCTTTATTTATGTAGGGTTTGATTGTTTAAACCACCAAATCCAATTGAATTAAAACCTTCATATATTATATAAAAGGTTAACTATATTATTTAATTTGCTTATGGGTTATGAGATGCTTGATTGTTCATATTTGAATCATGATCCAATATTTTCTTTTTCATAGTTGGGTAATGCACATGGAATTTATTAGTTGTTCGCTTGATCCAGGAGTTACCTTAATAACAATTTGTATGTTATACAACTTATAATACCACAAAAATTATATATTGAATATTTTTTATTCTATTTGTTCGTATTTATTTATTTAGTTGAGTGAATATATAACACTTATAATATATATTATAAATATTGCAGTTAAAAGTTATGATTGTTTACTTCATTTAGGTTGATTTTAAACATCAATTAGAAAAAATTCTAACACTTTTCAAAATGATGTGGTTGAAATTAAGGTATTTATCTGTCATTTTTGTATTTGCAACGTCTAATTTAGGTAAACTTTTTTAGTGGTTATTTAATTTGAAAACACTCTAAATTTGATGTCCATCAAAGTAAAATTAAATCTCATTTTCAGATTTATAAATTAAAAAACTTAACAACACATTATAATTTGCGGTTTATTTTCATAAATCAATTTGTATAATGTTTACCATATTTAAACTCACATTACGAATATTCACATATATTGCCACCATAATTAGATTTATGTTAAATTGGAAATGAAACTTTCGAAACAAAAATTGATATTTTTCAAACACTTACCAAAAAATTAATTATTCCATAATTTAAAATTTTCAAATAGCTACGTTAATTTCTTTAATTCATTGTAAATTATGTTTTCGCATGTTAATCTTTCTACAGTTGGTGCATTTAATACATTACAAATATCAATAAATCTATTCATTTAACATTACATTTCTACCAATACTCTTCTATCTCGATTTCGGTTGTTATCCAAGAACAAGCAAGTCTTCAACCACTTTGATAATATGTTTATGTTTTAATTTTTTCATGTTTTCTTTTTTCATACTAATCTTTATTATATTATTATTATTATTATTATTATTATTATTATTATTATTAAGCATACTTATATACAACTGTATTTCCTAATTATGTATCCATTATTGATTATTTTGTTTGTTTAGGTTCAAAATTCTGATATGCCTCCAAGATTGCAGTAGGACTATCACTGTTACTTTGTTTGACAGGGAGGTGGTTAAGTTGTTGGGAGTTTTGGCAACATAACTGATTGATAACAAACGAAAAAAAAATCATAAAATAGTAATGAAGTTTAATAAGTGTTCCAGTTAAGTCACTTTAACCTTTTTTTCCATCTAAAACCACACAACTTTTCAATGGTATACCAATGTGAAAAATAGAATCTTTTGCGGGTTAGGTTTCTTTATTTCCTTTTTAGTAATAAATATGACATGAAATTAAGTGGCTTTTAATCTTTAAATAAATTTAAAAGAACCCTTAAAATCTTAGAAATAGGTGGACTTAGCTAAAAATCATATGAAGCTACAACAATACGTATGGAGTAAAGTTAGTAATGTTCTATTTCTTAATTTTCTTTGTACTTTTACGAACATTTCTTTAAAACTATGAATAACAAAGGAAACATAAATGTGGTATTGCATGTACCATTTTTTATTGAAACATTTTATCTTTTTGTGATACGTATATTTAACATATAATAGTATGAAGTTTTAACTTGATGTAAAATTATAATATAGAACCTTAAAAAATTTGTTGTTAAACCGTGTGTCTACATAGGCTTTAATCTAGTATTCAAACATATTCAAACGTTTAGCACATGTAGCTAGTTGTCAAGACTATCAAACTTAATATATGGCAAAAAGGTCATAAAGACTGCATAGATGTGTGACATATGCAAAATTAGTTCAAATGTAACATATAAAACAGAGGTACATTCATTACATCCTTGTTATGAAAATCCATATTAAAAAAAACTTTTTGTTTCTATTAACATATGTAACTGGAATCAACCCAACTTAGTCATAACTTGTAACTTATCAAACATATGCAACTGGAATCAACCCAACTTAGTCCTAATTTATAACTTATCAAACATATGCAACTGAAATCAACACAATTTAGTTATAATAGGTGTAACTTATGAAACAGAGGTAACATTTATTCCATCCATATTAAAAAAATTCATATGAAATAAATTACTTTTGTTTCCATTAACATATGCAACTGAAATCAACTTAACTTAGTCCTAACTTGTTAACTTATTAATTTTTAAATTTGTTGATTACTATACTAGTTTAGATAATAATGGTTAAAATTTATTATATAATTAAATTTTAAGAAAACAACAATTTCATTGCTCATTAACATACTCAGTACAAATTTTCCAAATGCACATATAGCTTATAGATCATGTGATAATAGCTATATGATCATGTGATAATAACAACTATTTATGTAATGTAATCACTGTTTTAGCATAAATAAGGCCTTTTTTAAATTAAATATGAAAACAACAATTATATATATATATATATATATATATATATATATATATATATATGGTCAAGATTCTGTACAAATAGTGTTTTTTGTGAGAAGTGTAAGAAGCAATAGAAACTTGACAAGTGGCAATATTAATTATCTTGCAACAAGGGTAGATTAGTCCATTTAGCCTCTAATTATAATTTGTTCATTTAATTATTTTTAGAAAATTTATATGCATTTAATTACATCTTCATTATTTATGGAAGATTATCTCTCCTATTCAATACATTGTGTCATACGTGTGAAACCATGTTCGTTATTCTTAAAACACCAAAAAAATGTAAAACACACAAGCGTACAACCTATGCGTATAAAACACAACATGATGATCATGATAAAACACAACATCCCAAACCAATCGAAAATCAAAGAACCTATAAACAATCCCGAATATTACAAACATAAAACATATCACAAATAGGGAACAAATAAAAACACCATGTTATAAACCCGACTAATATACAAAGAATATAAAACACACAAGGATGCTGATAAAACACAACATACAATAGATTTATAGTAAAACACCATATTGAGAGTTGCGTCACGTTCTTGTCCACCAGAACCTTTTATTAAACCACGCTCGCTTCCGGACATCATCCAATTATAATCGTTTGAACATAAAACACCAGAACATAAAACATCACCAACTTGCTGTTGAGACTTTTACACTCTTTTATCTTTTTATATTTGACACAATGAAATTAATTTTTAGAATCATATATCTCTCTCTGTATGTGTTTTGAACCACCAAAGTTGATGAAAGCCTGCAATTAAAGAAACCCAATAAAAAAAGAAATATTATAACAGAAATATAATCCATTCAGTTCACCTTTTAAGATGAATGATGCATTGGTTATTGAAGATGATGATGTAGTCATGGAATCTTTGTTATTGTGTGATAATTAATACAATTATTATAATAATTGAAAGACCCAAATGGATGATGCATTTGTAGTTTCGAGGGTAACATATATTTTTAACAGAAAAAAAGATCTCTGCTACAATAATTTTTTTCAGCGTGAGAGAGAGAGAGGAGCAAGATTTTAGGAGTAGATAGAATTATTTCCATCTTTTAAACATACACAATAATTATCATAAACATACAAAAGTACTATAATACCCCCACTAGCACTAATTAATCAATTAACTTTATAACCCTTATTAAATTTTTTGCCATCAACCAATCTCAACCATCCATCTCTAGATCTAAGGGCTATAAACACTTCTTACCCTTCTCACAAAAAATCCTCTTTGTACAGGAACCTAAACCTATATATATATAGGGAAAGGTTAGAATAAAAACCCATGAAATTTGAAGAAACCCTAGAAGCTCTGACTTCCCGAGCTTTTTATCATCTGAAAAAAATTAGAGTATGTAATATACATGTTTTTAAGAGTTTTGAGCCAAAAAAATCAAAAAAGCGCCGAGTGGATTTTTTTTTAAAAAAATAAATAAGTTTTTTGTGTTATATATGTTACATGTCTGTAAAATGTGTAACATACGTTACACAAAAAAACTTATTTATTTTTTAAAAAAAATCCACTCGACGTTTTTTTGGCTCAAAACTTTTAGAAACATGTATATTACATACCCTAATTTTTTCAGATGATAAAAAGCTCGGGAAGTTAGAGTTTCCAGGGTTTCTTCAAATTTTTGGGTTTTCTCTAGATACTTAGCCTATAATATATATATATATATATATATATATATATATATATATATAAATAGAGGAAAGTTAATTTGAGAACACCTATATTTCGTGCGAACCGCGAGAACGCCATCTAAAACCATTCAAATCAAAAATTTCTTTTTATACTTATCATTATTACTAAAATACAATCCCAAAAACACAATTTACGCGTAAAAATTCAAACGTATACGGAAATAAATTATTTTTACACATGTGTAAATTTACTGTTTGTACATGTGTAAAGTGTTTCATTTACACATGTGTAAAAAGTTAATTTTAGAGTGTTTTTGCAAGAAAAGATGAAATATTTGGAAAGAAAATTTGTTTTTTAATGTTATATTTTAATTATAGTTAGGTTTGTATTGAAAAAAAATGATTTTGATTAGTTTTCTCACTTGTTCTCACGGTTCTCGCGATATTTAGTGTTCTCAAGATAACCCTCCCCTATATATATAATATATATATATATATATATATATATATATAGGGTGAGGTTAACATACAAAAGGTGTGTTTTGTGAGAAGGGTAAGAAGGCCTATGGTTGTGACAAGTGGCAATAGTTATTTTTAATAGCATGGGTATTTAGGTAAATTACATACTAATCTTATTTTTAGGAATTATCATGATGTTTTTAATTTTGAGAGAATTTGGGATCACAAATCACATATCTATTGTGATCAACAATAAAAAAAAAATCCAGATCTGCGTTTTTTTTCTTGTTCTTATCTATGTGTTTTATTTTCTTATTCATTTTTTATTAAGAGCATTTGATACAGTGTGTTATATAACAATAAATCTTATATACAAAACACAAAAACAAGAAGAATCAGACACTTCATTGTGTTATATAACACTAAATCTTATATACAAAACACAAAAACAAGAACAATCAAACATTTCATGGATAATTCAATGGTTGATGAGTTTTCAGGAATATATATAAAACACATAACCAAATTACACTATACACTAAAAGTTATATATAAAACACATAAACAAGAACATTCAAAGATTTTCACTAAAAATACAAACTTTTAAACATATAACACACACACCCAAAATGTTCTACTCACTAACATTTACATATAAAACACACAACAAAGAACAATCAACCGAAGAAGATAAAACACAATCCAAATTTATACATATAAAACACACACACAAAGAACAATCAGCCTGTAGAACCCCCACCTCTTGCTCTTCCTTCTGGTGGCACACGTAGAATGTCCAACGAGATTTTATACAAATCTTCATGAACGGCCTTTGACTTAACAACTTTAGCTTCAGAAACAAACTCATAATCATAAACCACTTTCTTTGACCCGATGTTGATGAAATTGGGCGAGTTTTGGATTCAGAAAGGCGCGTGAATGAAGAATTGGATAACACACCATGACTTCATCCTAGTTTCTTTGATGTTTTTATGTTTTGATGAGAGAGGATTAAGTTACTGCATCTTTTATGAGAGAGAAAGAGAGAGAGAGAAAGAGAGAGTAAAAAAGGAATGGGTAGGAAATAAGGAGAATATTGTGGAACGATTGATTGTGTATACATTTAAAAAAATAATGATTTTACATTTATACCCTTAAACCATCTAAATAATCTATCTAATTATAATATTAATTACACATTTGCCATCCATTTAATCTCACCCCTAGATTAATCTAATCTAATGGACAAAATTACTTCTTACACTTCTCACAAAAAACACCTTTTGTACCCGAACCTCTACCTATATATATATATAGTAAAGATCAAATACATATAGTTTTTTTTTGTAAGAACTGTGAGAATCAAAGGGGGTAAAAAAAATTTATTTTTTTTTTAGAATTTTTTTTCCCATGTGCTTAAACATTCTTTCTAGATGAATAATACAAAAAAAAAATTAAAAAAAAAATTTTTTTTTAGTGTAATTACGTCATTAAGGTAAATACATTAGTTTACACTAGAGTAATTATGTAATTACTCTACACGTAATTACTCTACACCAATTTTTTTTTTTTTTTTAGTTTTCAATACTATAATACATGTTTAACAATATGGGAAAAAAATTTAAAAAAAAATTAAAAAAAATACCCTCCTTTGATTCTCACAGTTCTTACCAAAAAAGCTATTTGTACCGGATCTTTCCTCTCTCTCTCTCTCTCTCTCTCTATATATATATATATATATATATATATATATATATATATATATATAGGGTAGGGTTCAAATAGGAACCATACCTTAAGTAGGAACCATAGGAACCAATCTTAGCCATTGATCTCTAATGGCATGATTGTAAATAAGTAAAACATTAATTAAGTCTTTATTTAAATCAAGGGGTATTATTGACTTTTGTTCTATGCTTATTAATTAATAGGTTATTAAGTCTACATTGATTAGTATGTTATTATTATACAATAATCATATACACTGATTAGTGTATTACTAACTACTATTCCAAATTTTTTTAGATGCGTATGTATAAAATGATACACCGGTGTATATCATTACCATATATTTAAACTGCAGACTACTGTACAACCATTCAAATCCATATGATACACTTGTGTATACATCTGGTGTATGACACGTACTATTTAGTTATAGATACACTAATGTATACATCTGTGTATCCAATATTGTCTAGAGTAATATGTTTTCAACAATATACACCGGTAAATGTCTAGAGTAATATGTTTTCAACTTAATAAAAGGTTTAGCAAGATGCTTTGAATAATATACATTGATGTACTCGTGTATGCATCTGTGTATCAATCTAAACAATATCATACTATTCAGGTCTAAATACACTGGTGTATACTACGTATACTAACAATCTAATACCGAGATTATTAATAATTCGGAAGTTATCTTTTTTTAAAAAGGTTGCAAAATCAAAATTTTTGTTCTTGATTGTTAAGTATTTTAAAAGATAAACTCCTTCTAATCAATTGCCTACAAAAAAGGAAACTGAATATGGGATTAATGCCTACAAAAAAGGAAACTGAATATAAATTCAGATTTTTAATTAATGATTTTCATATTAAAAAAATACATTAGATAATTTTACCAAACTACCCATTTTGATCAAGATCTAGATGGATGGCTAAGATTGGTTCCTACGGTTCCTAACTAGGGTGGTGGTTCCTATTTGATCTCTATCATATATATATATATATATATATATAGGATTTTTTAAATGAAAACAATGTTGAGTTGGAACAATTATTTTATGTAATGTAATCACTGTGTGTATGTAATGTAGTAATGGTAAATAACTAACATCGGTAGCGGTACCTGTATTAATGAATTAACTAGTATAAATGTTTGTTTAATGATTATATTTTAGAGGCACGTAATTTACCCCGTATTTTACTTGTCCATGTCCCTCATATTTTGGAGGATTCTCTAAATAATGATCAAAATTGAATACTCAACGAGGTTACCCAATCCAGCCGTCACTTACTTACCAATTAGATTCTAGCATTCCCACATGACTGTAGAAAGAACCAATAACATTCCGACATGACAGTAGAAAGAGCCAATAAATCCATGTAGGCGCAATCATTTTCTAGCCTAACCAGCCAAATAGTCAATTTTATAGATTATCTTTATCAACCCATCTAACATGTGCTTGAAAAAGAATTTTACTCTTCGTTTCGAAACAAACTCTACCATATATGGTTGAAAAAGAATTGTATTCTTTTAAAGACAAACTTGAACCACAAAATGTCTCTTTTGTTTTTCCGGAAGACTATCGTAAATATTATCCATCTGCCTCGCAATATGCGGATTAAATAGAAAATTAAAAACTCATAAAATTGATGATTTTTCTAATGGTTAACATTGAAGCGGCAACAGTTGTTATTAAAAATAAAACTTCGTATACATATATACATAAGTAAACAAACTAGATTAGTAGGGTGTCTGCATGATGCGGCGGGAAATACACAACTTAAAAGTAGAAAAACTAGATTAGTAGAGTGCTTGCGGTCAGTTTAGTTATTAGTCTCAATCGAAACCAAAGTCACTGGTTAATCGTCTTATTCACCAACCGGTTAATTAATTCAGTTTATTTGTAAGTTTATCAACCCATCCAACATGTGCTGAAAAATAATTGTACTCTTCATTTCGAAAAGTTTATCAACCCATTCAACATGTGCTTGAAAAATAATTGTACTCTTCGTTTCGACACAACCTCTACCATATGGTTGAAAAAGAATTGTACCCATGTGGTTGGAAAAAAAATTGTACTCTTATTTTTAAGACAAACTTGAACCACAAAATATCTTTTTTTTTTCCGGAAGACTATCATAAATATTATCTATCTGCCTCACTATGTGCGGATTAAATAGAAAATTAAAAACTCATAAAAATTGATGATTTTTCTAATGGTTAATATTGAAGCGGCGGTAAGTTCTTAAAAATCAAACTTCGTATACATACTTAAGTAAACAAACTAGATTACCAGGGTGTCTGCGTGATGCGGCAGGAAATACATACTTAAAAGTAAAAAAACTAGATTAGTAGATTGCGTGCGGTCAGTTTAGTTATTAGTCTCAATCAAAACCAAAGTCATTGGTTAATCGTCTTATTCACCAACCGGTGAATTAATTCAGTTTATATTGTAAGTTTATCAACCCATCCAACATGTACTTGAAAAATAATTGTACTCTTTGTTTCGAAAAGTTTATCAACCCATTCAACATGTGCTTGAAAAATAATTGTACTCTTCGTTTCGACACAACCTCTACCATATGGTTGAAAAAGAATTGTACTCATGTGGATGGAAAATAATTGTACTCTTATTTTTAAGACAAACTTGAACCACAAAATATCTTTTTTTTTTGTTTTTTCCGGAAGGCTATCATAAATATTATCTATCTGCCTCACTATGTGCGGATTAAATAGAAAATTAAAAACTCAAAAAATTGATGATTTTTCTAATGGTTAATATTGAAGCGGCGGTAAGTTCTTAAAAATCAAACTTCGTATACATACTTAAGTAAACAAACTAGATTACCAGGGTGTCTGCGTGATGCAGCAGGAAATACATACTTAAAAGTAAAAAAAACTAGATTAGTAGATTTCCTGCGGTCAGTTTAGTTATTAGTCTCAATCAAAACCAAAGTCATTGGTTAATCGTCTTATTCACCAACCGGTTAATTAATTCAGTTTATTTTGTAAGTTTGTTGGTTTTGTACTTTTTTTAGTCAATTATTGTATTTGTTTTTGAAAATTGAACTTCATTAGAAAACGACCCGCTTGATCCCCAAGACGGAGATCAAGACGACCAAAAGAATTACATCAGGTCACAATCACACCATTCTTCCCAAGTACATGTTCTATTTCTATTCCTATTATACTACAAGTAACCATATGTCTTCATGTTTGCAACAACCTCATCAATCTTCGTGTTCTTGTTCTTGAAAATACGATCATTTCGAGCCTTCCAGATTCTCCAACATCCAATAATCATCAATCTGTGCACCATATTCTTTGTCGCCGTGTTAAGCCGCATGTTCTTGTATATATTCATAAGGTCTTTTAAATCACAAACATAAAACTCCAACTGACGAAGCAAATCTAACAAAAACCCGCATGTTCTCCAACATTCATAAGCACCGATGCCCTTGTTGAAGCTAGAATACCCTCCACCCATAAACACCACCGTATCGGAAACCCCAAGTGACGAAGCAAATCTAACAAAAACACCCAATGCATATTATCATATGCCTTTTGGAATTTTATTTTAAAAATAAACATCTCCTTCCCCATTTGCTTCGCCCAAGCTATAATTTCATTAAATCATCATCGGACCGTCCAGTATAAACCTACCACTAAAGAAAGTTGATTGCGTTTCTGAAGTGATATTCCCCATCATCTTTCTCATTCTATTCGCTAAAAGGTTTGAAATAACCTTACTAGTAACACCAATGAGCGTTATGGACGATAATCGCCTAAACCCGAAGGAGCCGAGGATTTAGGAATAAGAGTTATAAATGACGAACCAACACACCGTCTTATGGTACCGATTTCATAGAAATCCCTCATAATCTTCATGAAATCGGCTGAAAGGATGTTCTAGAATTTTTAAATAAACTTAAAATTGAAGCCATCCGGTCCCGGCGCCTTGTCATCCCCACAACCAAAAACTACCTCCTTAACTTCATTTTCCGAGAATGGTGCTACCATTAAGGTCGCTTCCTCTTTGGTCAACAATTTTAGATTATGTTCTCGCAACTTTGGTGTATTCATCATATCCTCAACAAATTTATCCTTGAAAAAGAGATACACTTCTTTCTTGACTTTAGACGGCTTCGTTTCCCAAATCCCGTTAATCATCAAACCCGATATACTATTTGAAGCCTACCTTTTATTGATAAGACCATGAAAATATCTCGTGTTATCGTCCCCATCTGTTGCACATTACATCTTGATTTTTTTGCTGGAGTTCTTTATATTTGAGATCTTCTAACTCCTTACTCGTCTACGTGCTTCCTCCCAAACCCAAAGTTCCTCTTCTGTCAAATCTCTTTCGTCCATGGTCGCATCAAGAAGTTCCATCTCATTGTTTAAAATCAAGTCCTCTTCCAATTCTTTTTGCTTCATAGTCTCCTTCCTTTCTGTAAGACAGCTACGAAACCATTTGAACTTTTGTAGCAACATCAAATCGGACCTAGCACTTCCTTAAAAATTGATGTTCCCCTTCAAAACAACCTCCTCGAAATTGTCTCTGTCTAACCATGAGTTGAAAAATCAGAAAGGCTTCGGGCAAAACTTACCTGAATATGTCTTTAGGATAATCGGGGAATGGTCTGGAAGGCCTTTCGGAAGCACTCTATACTCAGCAGAGGACCACCTACAAAAAAAACTCCAAACATACAAATAGTCTGTCAATTCGACTTAACTTGTTACCTACCAAAAAAGCGAACTTCTTCCCTCTTAGTAACAGTTCTTGAACTCCTGCTTCTTAATGAAATCATTGAGGTCTCTAGATGCAACCACTTTAAAAATGGAATTCCTTCTCTCACTCTCATTACGAACGGAATTAAAATCCCGTCCCACGATCCACAAGCCATCTATACCCCTTATTATATTAACCAAGTCCATCCATAATTGTCGTTTCTCACCTCATTCTGCGGCGCATACATATTAAGAATGTTTATAACCTCCCCACTACCGTTAATGAAACCCGAGCACACCAAATAATTTCGGCTTCTAATGGTAACCTGCAAATAAAAAACGGTCGTATCCCACATTGTTATCAAACACCCTGATCAACCAGTAGGTTCAACGAAACCATAATAAAAAAACGCCCCTAACCCAAAACCCTCTAGATTCTTCACCACGACATTAGCACACAAGGTCCCTTGCAATAGAACACACCGAATATGCTGCTCAATCCTTAAACCCCTAAACCAAGCCTTCTTAGCTTGAACTCCCAAACCACGGAGATTTAACGTTAAAATAATTCATGATATAACCGGTTGAAAACCTTCATTAGCAATAGAATCAATTACCTGTTGTTTGAGATCCCCAATGTTCTCAAGAGGCTTTTTGTATTGTCCCCTTGAGCTCAACCCCTCATTGTTAACAAACTTGGGTGACGTATTACCAAAACACTCAGAGTTACCCTGTTTGATTTCTTTTGTTTGTGCTTCTCCCTTTTGTTCATGTAACATTTTCCAATTCAGTTGAATCAAGTTTAATAACATTAGTTTGTTTAACCCCCGATCCCTTGGTGTTCTTGAATACTTCACCTGTTTCCTCATCCTCAAACACGTTGGTTGAACTACCACTATCGGCACTATCATTTTTTCTCACTTACATCAACATTTACTTCTTCATGCTTAGGCTTACAGATCTCATTTGTCACCTCCTTTTTTGATGGCAGAAACGAGTAGTTTCCAGTCGTGGGACGAGGTACAACTTGATAAACTAAGCCACCATTATCATTCTTATCGTTTCTAGATTCTTTTCTAGAGTCAATCCGGCATTAATAATATATTTGGAGCTTCGAACCTGATCTATTTGCCTATTTAAGTCAGTTACCTTAACTTTAGTTGGTCAATTTCTCCATTTTTCTTAGAGATTTCTTCTTGTTTATCAACTAAGGCCAATTGAGATAAGTTAAGATAGTCTATCTTTTCTTTAACCATATAGTTCAGTTCCTTAACATCTTTCTTAGCTGCTTTTAGGGATGTACTAAGATTCCCCACTCTAATCCTATTACGTAGATTGAACTCTTTCTCCTGATCTAGAAGCACTACTAAGTCAATGTTATGCTTAGCCACCTGATCATTCTCTTTCATAAGCAAAATAATACGCTCAATGTGACACCCGACAAATTCAGGTTAATACTTTTACAAACATATAAGTCTACCTTAGTGAAAACATTTGTTGAATGTACTTGACTGGGTCAGCTGAGTCGGTTTACACTTACGTATTGTCCAGGGTTCAATGAGTCGGAGGATCATCGGGCGGTAACTTACGCACACACGAGTCTTTAGTCCCATTGTTGGTAAAATTACATAGTTGGATTAAGTATCAAGTATTAAATGTCTGATAAATGATGTGCAACGTGTGAATACCTGTTTACATGATTAGATAAGGTTAACATATGTTAGAATTGCATGTTCATGTGTTAGAATGTGTTAACATGTGTTAAAATGGGTTAAAATGGCAAAATTATAGAAATCTGGATTTCTGGATTCTGGTTCGACCTTAAAAGAGGTCGAACCAAACACCAGAATATTGATTCGACCCTCATGATGGTCGAATAAGGTCTGGTTCCACCCTGCATGGGTGCGAACTAGATCTGACTATAAATACCACAGTTTGCAACTTTTTCATCATTTCACGACCCTAACTCGCCTCCAAGTGCTCTCTCTCAACCCCAAACCTGTAGGGAGGATTTTTTGATCTAGTTTTTCAGATCCTAACCTAAAACACGTTCCATAACATAAACAAGAGAAGATTCAAGGTGTGCTCTTCATCTAAAACCTTTTTAATCAAATTTCATTCTTTTTTATCAAACCCTAAGTGTCCAGATCTGATTTAAATAAGTTTTCATAAATAAAAACCTTTCTAACATCTTTCTAAACTAAATCTATTCATTAATAATGAGTTTTCATGCAAAATCCCTATGTTAATGATGTCAAATGAATTGTTATGTGTTATGTGTTATATGATATTCTAATGCTGAATAGATGATATGTTAATGGTCTAGGACTGTTTTAGATGATGATTTATGGTTATTATAAGGTGTAAATGATGATTGATGGATTTTCACCCATTTTGTTTGGGAGGGGGGGTATGTTAGATCTAATGTTTCGATTTGTTAAGTGTTAATGATAATATGATTGGAGATTCAATGTAGACATCTAAACTGTGAATATTGACCTGCATATGATGTTGTTTTGATAGTTTCCATTTTAGGTAAAGATTACATGCATTGATGTGACATTTCCATAATTTACTATTTTGGGGTAAGTTGTGATTGCTACTTGAAATGGATGGATTTCGGGGCATAAATGGTAGGGTTTCATGGGGATGGATTAGGTAATGTCAACTGCTGTGATTTATGATGTTTCGTGACGTTTTCAGATCATTTTGATGAGATTTAGCTCGTTTAAATGATGCAGCAGACTGTTGGGTCAAATCAGAAATTGGTTCAACCAGTCGAGAGGTCGAACCAAGTGTTCTGAGGTCGAACCAAATAGTCAGAGATCCATTCAACCCTTATAAAGGTCGTACCAAATGGGAAACATTCTGGTTCGACCCCACGACTGCAGAAATGTGATTTTTGGTGCAAACTAAGTGTTTTATGTGTGATTCTTGTGTGTAAACTATATGTACTTGATCAACTAGTGTAATGGATCACCAACGGGATGTCGAGTCTGTCCGGTGTGTCGGGTCAACATTCAAACACATTTTGAAACATACATAGTCATGATCTGGACAATCGTGGACTAGTTAACCTATGGGTTATTAGTCAAACACTTATACAAACTTTATGATAGGTCACCGGCTGTTGGAACTATCTGATCGCGTCGGTTATTCTGTTTTAGAAGACGCAACCTAAGGTGAGTGTCACAACCCCACATTTTACTATTTTTCATATTTGGAGGAGAAACATGCGGTATGAACTTACGAACTTTTAAACCAACATATACATTATATCACATGGGTGCTAAGTGACATTACATCATTAAAGTCCTCCTAACTTTTAGTGAACCATTAATATGTGGATACATAGCGAGGAAAGTGTGAATAAATCTATTGGGCCCGGCAAGCCCCACATTGGTCGACTGGAGGTCGGATGGGTGCATATTTGTCCTATCTAACTTACCACACCGAGTGATGTCCAGTGGTGGGTATTGAGGCATTCTAACGTTTAGCAGTGGTTCACGACACTTTACTATCATGTCGATGTCTAGCTAGCATCAGGTATAGATGTAAGAATTGTGGGTCTGTCTTTACAAACATTACTTACTTTTGTAAACATAAAACTCTATGACTCACGGTACTTTATGTGTTGACTAACATTGCATGTTTTCTCAGGTTGCTAAGGTAGCAGCGAGACTAGGTGCACTGGAGTCGCATTGTGTCTCATTCTGTCATGCATGGTTAAACTTTATGTTATGTTTTCAAACTGCTTACTTTTGGATTATGGTTTTGTACACTTGATTTCCTTCCGCTGTTGACTTTTGGTATTGTGTAAACTTTTAAAACTGTGTGGTTGGTGTTCTTACGTTATTTTCATATCATATAGATGTCGTTTATTGTGACCGTTGACTTAGATCCTGGTATGTCATGCACCTCGTGGTAAAACCCTCACATGGAATTTGAGGGTGTGGAACTTAACATAATCCACACATTTATTACTAGCTTTTACAACTAAAGATAGAAGAAGAAGTACCTTTTTTGCTTTCGAGTTCAAGTTTGCCATGTAAGCCATGAATTCTTTAACAGACATCTCTCTAGTCGATGCTGTAAGATCCAGCACCTGTGTAGATACCTCTTTTTCAGCGTCAACCTTAATCTCTGTTGTATCAGCTTCTTGTTCTTCACTCTTAGTTACTTATTTCTCAGTCTCGTTAACTTGTTCATTAGAAGCTTGCTCAACACGTTTATCCTATTTCTAAGTCTCTTCTTCTACTATCTCTGCCATGAGTACCTGATTGCTTGAACCATCAGCACCATCTAGAACACTGCTCCAGTCGTATGTTCCATCAGGCTTAGCTACCATTAGTGCCTTTGAGCTTGAGTTGCTCTAAGGAGGCGCTACTGATGAGCTTTGCCTTGTGGTGTTTCCTTGGTTTTGAATTTTGGGTTTGGCACACTCTCTTGTGAAGTGTCCATACTTATAGCAGTTATAACACTTGACCTTAGACTTAAAACCTGCTCTAGCTCCCACCAGTTTCTTCCCTGTTCTTTCTATAAACTTTCTTGCCCGTCTTGCGATTATAGCAAGATTCCATTGGAGGTCCATTTCTTCCAAGTCATCCGGATCAATCTGATCATAGTCATCATCAAAGATCGCCGGATCATTTATCTTCCTTGTGTGTAGTTTTCATAAGATGCTACAAAGGAACACAAAACTACAAGCTGCTGTTCTGCAGATTTAACGCTCATCGAAATTGACTTGAAGGAATTGTAATCACACCCGGAGTCAGACTTATTGGAGTCAGCAACAATGTTACCCTTGTCTTTTCCTGAAGGAATATATTTCACCTTCGTCGATTCACCTGAAACAAACACAAAACAAACTTCACCATCAGCATCTAACATAATATTTCCTGAGCTATCTCCTGAAAAGAATGCAGTTGCATTCCCACCGATGCTGGATGAGCCATTAGATAAGTTCTTAGATAAATTTTTCCCAAAGTAAACTCCCGGATCTTGAACCTGATCAGAACCGGCATCCTTCCTCTTCATCACTAAATCATAAGCTCTCAGCTTTTGTACGATGCGGAATATGGATTCTCTTTAATAAGGAGAGTGTAAACCTCCCACTTTGCGGGTAAAGCATCCAGAATTTTAGTGGTCATCTCAACATAGTGTGCTTGATCTTATAGTTTTCTAACTAAGTAACAAGATGGTAATACCTTTTATAATTTCTTCAAGGGTTTCACCAGTAAACGCCTTAAAGACAGCAAATTATTTCTTAAGCAAATCAACTCTATTCTTCTTTACATTGTCAATTACTTCAAATATTTTCTCTATAGCTAGCCATAGTTCTTTTGCATCTGTGTATTTTCTAAAGTATGTAAAATCTCTTGTGGCATGCTCATAGTGATGGTAGCATGTGCCTTGTTCTCAGCTTCAAACATCAACTTCTACTCTTCAGTCATGTTTTGGAATGCTACAGTAATAGTCCTACCATCAACATCTCTAATAGGTTTTGAATATCCGTCTCTAATACATATCCATCCTCTCATCATGTAAAACCTTTCCCACTCTTCAAACTTGTCTTTCCACCAATAATAGTCATTTACCGAAATCATTTTTGGTGGTGAATTAGACTTTCCTACTTCATGGTCCACTTCTAGTAACTTGTTTAAAATCGACATTTTATTAACGTTTAATATGATTAAAATTTGTTTTAATGTCCAAATGCAAGTTCTATGTCCAATGTCCAAGTATAAAGTCCAATAAACAGTCCAAAGATGTGTCCGAACTATATCTGATTGTCAGACCTAATTAACGACGTTAGTACTCAAATGAAGATGCTGATAAAATGATGATCTCAATTAACGAAGATATTGAAAAAACGAAGTCGACCTTAAGCGAAGTTGAATTAAAAAACGAAGTTAACTACAAACGAAGTTAACCAGAAATGATGATGCTTCGACTTGAAAAATGAAGATACTTCAACGAAGATATTGTATCTTCGTTAGAATCCCTATCTTCGCATGTCGAAGCTGTTCGAAACCCTAAGACATTTTTCAACCAAAAACACAACCAAGACACACAAAACATTCTATAAACGATTATTAATGACTGAAATTATTAGAACACCCGAAAAAACAGAAGTTTTTAACGTAAAGACACGTTCCAATCGATACAATCTTCGCAATGATCAAACTTGAACCGTACAATAGAGCATAAAGGCTTTGATACCAATTGTAGGTCCTTTGAATGCATCGATTACAAGCAAGATCAGATCTATCAAGGTGCGGAATCCCTTGATAGATGTATATGCAAACAATGAATCAACAAAACGACAATGAACACATGACCACCCACCCTAGCCTACATCCCATGCAAGGTATTTATACTTGCATGGGCCTAATCTGATAAAGTTGAAGATAGCCCACGAATTAGACAAGCGAAGATGCCAAATGGCATCTTTGTTTTCTACTATCTTCGCGTACAATCTATATTCGTTAACTAACATCGTTTGCCAGGGTTAAACAAAAAAGACTATCATACTTGACTTAAAAACACCGTCAAATATGTTACAATAAACCTATTAGCCCAACAAAAAACGATACTCATATAGAGAGGCATTTGTCACACCAAACATGCACTAAGATCCATCCTCTTTCTATATTGGGTCACATGTTCCTCAGGATCTGTGGATCCATCAGACAGCTTCATGCTTGGTGTTTGAAATCTTTTAGGGATTTCAGCATCACATATGAGAGGTGCAAATAGGGATATCTAGTGACAGGCTGAGGATACCTCAGGAGTAGGTTGTACTATCCCAGGAACACTCGATACCATGTCCCTCAACTTCTAGAGTTCCTTTACCAGCTAAGGGCTGATACCTACATCCTGCATAGAATCAAATGATTAGTAGCAAGAGTACTAGTATTTACATTGTTACCTATGTTACATCCTCAGGATGGTTTAGCCGTATATCTCGGTTGTCTGGCATTATCATCCTCACTGTTGGGGTTGCCTTAGGGATGGTAGACCTGTATTGCATGGGAAGAAAGTCTCCCTGATGGTTGTCCTTGGTAGCAATCGAGTTGAAGTCCAACACTCTGGGATATAAGGTATCACCACATCCTCCATTGGCCTTTTTGAGGATGTCTTGATCGACTGGATCTCCTTCATCAACATCTGGTTGGTCTCCTTTTGCCTATGCATCTGATCCTTGACCATAGTAAACATGGATAGGGACCTCTTCGTTTGAGACAAAAATAGGAGGTGTTGAGCCTGATGCACCCACTCTAGATCTGAAACTAGTTTGAGGAGCATTCCTTGTTGTTGAATCCGAAGCCCTTGAGATGTAGGTGGTGATGGCAAAGGCACATTTGGGACTGAGGTTGAAAATGGCATGGATGAGGATACATGCCTTGGTTTTGAGGCCATAGTTGTTAAGATTTTTGAAATAAGTTGATTAAGAAGAAACTTTAACAAAGGCTTTGTTAAAAATAGCACCACTTGTGCCACGTGGCGCCAAATTGTTTTGGTAAAAAATTATCAAGTAGAAAACAATTTTGTATTCCAAATTAGTAAAGTGAGGTAGTGTACTATAATATTTTATCAAGTGCAAAAACCTGTTATGTTATGAGAATGGTTTAATTTGAGATGCCAAAGAGTAGATCTAACAATTATGATCAGGATGGCAATGTAAATACAATGAATTAGACACTTGTATCCTCAGAATGGAACTGTAATAAAGAAGTTCGTTTAAGCTAATAAAAAGGAAACAAAGCAACAAAACATCGCTCGATGTATGAGGAAAGCTCTTGATCAATCTAGATCGCCGACACAATCCTCCGGAGGAGTCAAACGCCCATGCCTTTGTTATTTATATTAAATGTAAAAGTAAAAGATTACAACTTTGGAAATGTGGTGGACGATCGACTAAGATTAAAATGGTGAGTGTTTAGTATGGTGAAGTAGCTCAGTAAATAGTAACTGTGAAAGATAGACAGTATGTGTGTCTATATGATCGTCCCACACCCCTTTATGTAGTAAAGAGATAACAAACTAAAATCCCAAAATATCCAGGATATTCCAACTAGGTCCACTAGCCGTTACATAGTCTTCCCATGTTCAAACTCCTTTAAACAGTAGGCAACTAACTCTCTGAAGATCATGCAAGATCTAGTCGTCCATAATCTCGTTCACTTGGTACCTACATTTAAGATTAAATAAAATAAATTGTTATCCCAACTTCAGGGTGCACACATAAGACAATACATAGTCATATCCCAGATTCAGCATCGTCTTTAATATCCTGAAGATGTACATTAAAAATGCAGTTAAATTATATCCTGCGAATTTCACCACCAACATAATACCATATGCCTTAAGTTGTCGTCCCTGCCACATATCTCAATATTCTTTTAGCATC
>JAUTDX010006806.1:0-23355 GCA_030844895.1 Ambrosia x helenae | reverse complement strand
TGTGTGGCATGGTATAGCTAGTTGGATTGAAATTGCCTCCGTTCTTTTTCTTTTCGAAACAAGATATTTTGCAGGATTCCTCTTGGCCGCGAGAAAGAAGATGGTTATTCATGGGATTATGGTCATTACTTGCTAGCGGATTTGGAAGGCTAGAAATGAAAAGTTATTCCAAGACGACAACCGGAATGTGGTTTCAACTTGTTGCAGATATAAAAGCTTTGGGCTATGTTTGGTTTTCTAGAAGAAGTAAAAAGGGTGTAATGGGGTGGAAGGATGGCAAAAGTTTGACTTTGATGTAATGTAATGGTTTTGGTCTGTAGGGGGTCTCCATCTTGGAGATTGCCTGTTTGTGTTTGTATGTTAATGAAATTTGCCTTAAAAAACAAATAAGGAATCTGGACGTGCAAGTTGAGATAAAGGTACAAACTGCGTACGAACCAATCAGAGTAAAGGGACGTGTGGCATGCAAAATTGTGCACATCCCACCATCAAAGATTGCCAGTTGAGAAATCTCCAACGTCTCCTTCCATACTGAGGGGACCAAGAGTACACCTGACAGGGACGCGAGTCCAATCAGGGAACTCCAGCACAATTGATAGTTGACATCAGTGGCGGATTTAGACCAAACTTTTAGGGGTAACGTTTAAATTTTTTTTACCACATTTTCATACAATGTATAAGGAAAAATCGATAATCTCTTTCTGTATTGATGGAGTTGTTAATTTATTATTCTTTTTGCATTCCAATATATGGGCTCAATACACGTACCCGAAATTAACTGTACCCGATTTATACTCGAAAATACTTGAAACTAGTTATACCTATGTCCGAACCCGTTATACCTTATACCAGTCTTTTTAAAACTGGGTATTAATACCTTGACCATACTCCGGTCCGGTACTCGACTATACCTGAATCCGATCATACCCTACTACTGTACATTTTGGTATGATTTTTCTTCTCAATACTCGTATTGAACCCTACTCGGTTTCTCTCAATACCCAATTTTCCTATACTCGTTGTATGCAAACCAGATTCCATACCCAGAACCGGGTATTAAAAAAAACCTAATATGTGCACCTCTACCTTTAAACAACTAATTAGGCTTAAGCCTTAAGGCTTCTATCTTAATAATCAATAATGGAATGAGTCAATGGGTTATAGACTTTTGCGTTTGTATCTTTTTTTATGATGGACTAATAATAAAACTTGAGAGTGTTTTGGGTTTGAAAAATATTGAAGGGTAGCGATAATATACTTTCAAGGGTAACGTAAAACAAAACCATAAAACATATATATAAAAAGTGCACTACGCTGGTAAGCTTAGGGGTAGCAGGTGCTGCCCCTAATTACTAGCTATGTCTGCCTCTGGTTGACATCCCACAAGCACGCAATGTGTGCAATAGAAAACAAGTACAACGCTTATGCGTTCTAACCAAGCAGCTTACATGAGGCAACCTAATCAACTGTCTCCACTAACGGCCATCAACGGAGGAGAAAAATAGTACAACATAGAAAGAGAATCAACCAATCAGGGACGGACGCGCCTGTCACCAATGGGTGGGCGCCACGTGTCCATGCCCAGGGCAATCGCCAATCATAATCCGACTCATGGGGGGTAAGCAAAAGGGGGTATCGTTTCCTGTCTTTAAATTATCTATGATTAACTTTGTCTGTTACAAACACTTGGGCCGAGGAGTGAGGATACCTTCTAGCTAGGCCTAGCCCATTATAAGCTAAAGGTTGGTGATGTTGGCCCATGTAGGATGCTATTTAAGGAAGACTTTCCCCTTGAATAAGATACACGCTTTTGGCTAACACCGAGAGCTAGTCACGTAGTAACCAACATCACACCTTTTTTGTATTCATTACGAGAGAGCAATCTCTCATAGTCATCTCCATCCTCGAACACTTTCTCTATTTCAGGTCATCACCGTTACCGTTTGATCTTAAGTGTTTAGCGAAGGATTAAGCTTCTGGAATCATTGGTTTAGCATCCCTAATCGGAGGTTAGACCCGTGCTTCTTCAGAATCGAAAAAAAAAAGTTAAAAAAACCCGCTTTGTTAAAACCGGTTTTAAAAAAACCCCGCAAGCAATAGTCTTGATCTTCACTCTTATCACATGTTTTCAATCTATTTGTGATAAAACTAGTTGTTTCGAGTCCTTTCTTTTCATAACTTTCAAAACACAAAAACGAACCCAATATTATAAGAAGGCTTCTATACTTCACTCTCCGTATTACTTCTATTCTAGTTTGACATAAACCCATGAGGCTTCGAGTCTTCGACTAACGGCTTGACCTCCTTTCTTGTATTTTAAACTTAACATGTGTTACTATTATCAGTTTAAAAGTGTTGTTTTTTTCTTGTTTTTGAAACTTTACATATGTTTATGATCATCAACTATTATCAGTTTAAAAGTTTTATTTGTTGTTTGAGTTTTAACTTGTTTCATGAATTGTTGTTTGGAATATTACATTTGATTTTTATCAATGCTCTAAAATGGTATACATGTTTAATTTTTCATAACATTTAGATATTCCTCTTATCACATGTTTCACTATCCAAGTCTGTATCCAAAACTTTCAGATACAGATTTTGACACTGAAATAAACTACTTTTAAAAAATTTGGATTCAAACATTCGGATATCCATATTTGTAGATATTTGAATTTGAACACTCTTAATCCCAATTTCATACCAAACATGCCCGGCAATGAATGGTGAGGATCATTTAAACATGTCATATAGATAAACTACGAGACTATTCAAATTAATTAGCTCTATGATTTATATAAAGTTAAACGGGTCAACCTATTAAATAAAGACAAACTTATCTAAGGGTTTTGCTAAACGTACTCCCATCATATGGAAATTTCATGTTAAACTTATTGACTCTAAAGTTAATATACGTAAATTTCATGTTAGGTTTCGATTATATACATTACTAAAAATAATTGCAATCATTACAATCTCGTGCAGTTAGTTTTTAAAGTTTCAATTTCATCCCTTGTACTACATATAATACATACTTTTAAGTTTTAACGTACTTAATTTTTTTTTTTACTAATTTGATGTTTATGATGTAACTTCTGTTCGTCAACTTTAGATAACAAACTGATACGCATCACTTTATTGCTTTTTAAATAAAATTAAGGTATAACTTATGTTGAAAACGGAGTTTTATTCAAATACAATATTTATTTGGTATCGTAAGCTATATTGAGTACAACACCATGATAAGTCGGACCGATACCAATCGAGCAATATTAGTACCAGTATTATCAAAACCGTCATTGATATTCATTTTTAGTTTTTTAACATACGTAAAACACAACTTTATTTTATTGGGTCAGGCCGGCCAATCTTTTTTTGCAATGAAATCACTATAAATATATATTTTTTTCTATTATATAGTACACGAGTACAAGTACCGTAACAAACCAATACCAACCAAACATCAGTATCCGTATTTGTTTCCTTTTCGTTTCAGATTGATGTAAAACATCCCACTCGCTTTTGTGGTGCAAATAAAATTTACCCTTTAAAAATTTACAGCAAACTCCTCTGTAAAAAATTTTAACACCCCCAAATTAAATTTAGGTCAAATTATTATTGTGCTTTTAACTTTTTACCCTCAAGAAAACAACAAGATATAATATAATAAAATCAATTGGGTTTTAGGGTTTATCATCATTGTTTTGACGATTCAGCACCGATCATCATAAGGTAATATGCTAATATCTCTTCATTTCTTTACTTTATGCTTTTATTTGTTTCATCTTATGTCTGTTTAATGTTTTTCCCGCTAGAAATTACTCAACATAGCTGATTATTATTATTATTATTATTATTATTATTATTATTATTATTATTATTATTTAATAATGCAAATTAGTTAACTATATCATACATACATTCATGGTCTAGAGTTGATGACAGTTAGGGTTTACATTGTTTAATGCAAATCAGTAATTATTATTATTATTATTATTATTATTATTATTATTATTATTATTATTATTATTATTATTTGTGTTTAATAATGCAAATTAGTTAACTATATCATACATACATTCATAATCTACAGTTGATGACAGTTAGGGTTTACACAGTTTAATGCAAATCAGTAATTAGGTTGTTTAGCTGAATTTGTACCAGGAGTAGTAAACCAGGAGATGGAGAATGATACTACTTCCGAAAAACGGAAGGTACCCGAAGAAGATAACTCTGCGGTGGATACCGAAACCAAGAGTGAGGAATCGGCGTTAAAGAAGCAACGGGTTGTGGCGAGAACTTGTGTTCATGAGGTGGCGGTTCCGAAAGGTTATGTTGCAAGTAAAGATGAAAGTATTCATGGGACGTTATCGGATCCGGTTTATAATGGAGAGATGGCGAAAACGTATCCGTTTGTTCTCGATCCGTTTCAGCAGATATCGGTTTCGTGTTTGGAGAGAAAAGAGTCGGTTTTGGTATCTGCGCATACTTCTGCTGGGAAAACCGCGGTTGCAGAGTATGCGACCGCTATGGCGTTTAGAGATAAACAAAGAGTGATTTACACGTCTCCGTTAAAAGCTTTAAGTAATCAGAAATACAGAGAGTTGAGTCAGGAGTTTTCTGATGTCGGGTTGATGACTGGCGATGTTACACTCTCGCCGAATGCTAGTTGTTTAGTTATGACGACGGAGATTCTTAGGGGAATGCTTTATAGAGGATCCGAGGTTTTGAAAGAGGTTGCGTGGGTTATATTTGATGAGATTCATTATATGAAGGACCGTGAACGAGGGGTAGTTTGGGAAGAAAGTATAATATTTTTGCCTCCGGCTATTAAGATGGTTTTTCTTTCGGCAACGATGTCGAATGCTACTGAATTCGCTGAGTGGATATGCAACATACATAAGCAGCCTTGTCATGTGGTGTATACTGATTTTAGACCCACACCTTTGCAGCATTATGTGTTTCCGGTTGGTGGATCGGGATTGTATCTTGTAGTGGATGAAAATGAGCAGTTTAGAGAGGATAATTTCTTGAAGCTGCAAGACACTTTCGTTAAGCAGAGGCTAACCAATTTTAAATCGAGTGGGAGAATTGCTAAAGCAGGAAACGCTGCTTCTGGTGGATCTGATATATATAAAATCGTCAAGGTTTTTCTATCTCCTTTTTGTCAAATCTAATTTAGTATGGAACTTGTGAGAAATTGTATTTGTTTTGAAAACCAGAGATGGCATGATGGGCGGGCTGGGTAACGGGTCAAAAGGGGTTCTGGTTGAAATTGGTTACTTTAGTACAGGTTGTAAGCTGTAAAGGGTCGGGTTCGGTTGACGTGCAGTCACTCTTTGGTCTAAAGTTTTTATAAATCATCATTGTATCAATTATGTAAAAATAACAATATTATCACCATGATAACCGTTAAAACTGAATCTGTTCAACCTTAAAAGCAACCTGTTTATACCTGTGACACCCCAGGAAAATCCCACATCGGCCGTGGCCAGCAGAGATCCTTGGTTCATAAGTAATGTCTTGCCTCTTAAATCACCAACGCGTTTTGAGGCTTAATGTTAGTGGATGAGAGGAGAACTCCACAGTTAAGCGTGCTCAGGTGGGAGAAATTCCAAGACGGGTGACCTCCTAGGAAGTCTCCACTTGGGCACCCAAAAACAAATCCGTGAGCTCTGGATGGGCAAAGCGGACAATATTGGTGGTGAGAGGGGCGGGGTGTTACAATACCATTTAATTTGTTATCTATTTAGCTAAGTTCTTGGTTTGATCTGTTTGTGAGAAAACAGAAAAGAGGATGATATTGCCATCTCGTTCAAAATTGATAAATAGTGTTCTTTTTAAACCTTTTGTTCTCAGTTTTTTTTTATTAAATTGTAAAACGTTTATAAGTTGTCAAGGAATGATTCTTTTATGTGTCAGATGATCATGGAAAGAAAATTTCAACCAGTTATAATCTTTAGCTTTAGCAGAAGAGAATGTGAGCAACACGCAATGTCAATGATCAAACTTGATTTCAATACCCAAGAAGAAAAAGACGTTGTGGAACAGGTTTTCAAAAATGCAATTATGTGCCTGAGTGAGGAAGACAGAAACCTCCCAGCAATTGAGCTCATGTTGCCTTTATTGCAAAGAGGCATTGCTGTTCATCATTCTGGCCTTCTTCCGATTATAAAGGAACTTGTTGAACTTTTATTCCAAGAAGGCCTTGTAAAAGCGCTTTTTGCCACAGAGACGGTAAGATTTGATTTTTTTTATAGAAATGATGTTTTGTAGCTAAATGTTAGAGGTGGCAAAGCCGGTCGAGAGGTTGGGTAACATGTCAAACCTTAAAACGGGTCGGGCTGTCTTAGAACGCTTTTTACTTTTGAGTTTTGAATTTCTTGTAAATAATTATTTTCTTAAATTTGAATAGAAAAAGTATATGCTTACACTTTCGACCCGTTTCTCTTTTATTTTTTGATTTGGCACATTATACCTGTTGGAGATAAAGGCCTAAATCTACCAATTCGTAAGTAAATGGTCCGAACTTGTGACCTCTACTTAAAGTCCTTTATTACCGTCTTTATTTCACTTTGTATTAATATGTTTCACTTCACTTGGTTAAAATGTGTAACAGTTTGCTATGGGGTTGAACATGCCTGCAAAAACAGTTGTTTTTACTAGTGTTAGGAAATGGGATGGTGATAGCCATCGATATGTAGGATCTGGTGAGTATATTCAGGTGGGTATCATAACATTATAACAATATGACATAATAATTATGTGCATTTTGTCTTGAAATAAGTTTCTTATGGTGTTTCTGTGTCTTCTTTACTTATAGATGAGCGGGAGAGCTGGACGTCGTGGCAAAGATGAACGTGGTATATGCATTATAATGATTGATGAACAGGTATCGTTGGATTGCTACTACCTTAATTTTAATTTTAATTTTTAAATTATAGACAGGAATTACACTAAAATAAATCGTTTCAATTTCCTGAAAATTTGTTTTTAATTAGAGGCATGTAGCATGATTAACATTTGAATGAAATAATTAATAATTACATGTATCTTTTCTTGTTTTAAGATGGAAATGAATACTCTCAAGGACATGGTGTTAGGGAAACCGGCTCCACTAGTCAGTACTTTCAGGCTGAGTTACTACTCAATATTGAACTTGATGAGACGTGCTGAAGGCCAATTTACGGGCTGAACATGTTATCAGGAATTCTTTTCACCAGTTTCAGTACGAAAAGGTGTCTTCTAACCCAAGTTGTCAACACTTACTTAAAAAAATAACAATAATAGCTTCTAACATATGATTCATCACCCATTTTCAGACATTACCAGATATAGGGAAAAAGGTTGCCGAGCTAGAAGAGGAAGCAACTAAGCTTGATGCATCTGGAGAGGTAACTATCATTTGATTGGAAGCAGTGCCCTAGTTTCTTGATGTATATTTCAACAACTGTGAGACTCGGGGTTGGGTTGGAATTCAATTAATATGAAATTTCAATTGAGTTCTTTCTTTTTGTTTTATTATATTGTTTGTCAGGTTGATGTTGCCGAATATCATAAGCTTAAACTTGAAATCTCTGAACTTGAGAAGAAGATGATGGCAGAAATAACAAAGCCTGAGAGAGCTCTATATTTTCTTCTACCCGGGAGACTGGTATGTAGTAAGATCGATGGTTTATTTTTCATTTATTTTGTCGTTAAGTTCTTGGTTTTTTTCTACATGCATCATCTCAGAGGGTGTCTGGGAATTCACTATCTGATGATTGGGAGTTTTACTAATCAGTACAGATTCTGCTTATGATCGTTTGGTTATTTTGAAGACATGTAATAACCAGTTTCATACCAACTGGTACAAAACTAGTTATCGAACACGGAAATAAAATTGCCTAATTACCTTTTCTTTTAACTTAGTTTGGGAGACTTTTGCTCCCATTTCACAAGACATCTTTTTTTCATAAGATTCTTTTTTGGTCATTTTGTTTTATAATTTCTAAATATTTGTCACAACTTCAACAACAAAAGCACACACGTAGTCTCCTAAAATTTGCCGTATCATAACTGATTATCTGATTATGATGATCCAAAATTCCAAACCACAATCACTTTTTATTTCAGAACACATATCCAAACACCACTTTATGCATACTAAATTGCTATTTTTACCGTCTTTTTGTTACTTGATCTGTCTTTGGTCAACCTTGGTTACTCAGGTTAAAGTTAGAGAAGGTGGAACAGATTGGGGATGGGGTGTGGTTGTCAATGTGGTTAAAAAGCCTGCCCCTTCACTAGGCTCATTACCCCCTACTTCTCGTGGTAGCAGCTATATAGTCGACACTTTGCTTCATTGTTCTATTGGTTCAAGTGAAAGTGGTTCTCGACCTAGGCCATGCCCACCACGTTCTGGTCAAAAGGGAGAAATGCATGTGGTGAGTAACTTTGACCAACACCAAGTTGACTTTTTTCACCGACGTGTCTTGACTTCTAATCTCATGCGGAACTTCTTGACCATGTTAACTGACTTTCAGTTTTTTCAATTAAATTTTGGAACTTATATATCCATTTTAAGGTTACCGTACAGGTTACAAGGTCAAAATTGGTGATGTGGCAGTAACTTTGATCATGCTGACTAAGAAACTATTTTTCAGGTTCCTGTTCAGTTGCCTTTGATATCAGGATTGAGCAAACTCAGAATATCAGTTCCATCTGATCTTCGTCCAATGGAAGCGCGCCAAAATATATTATTGGCAGTACAAGAGCTTGAGAAACGGTTTCCTCAAGGTCTTCCAAAGCTCAATCCTGTTAAGGTACATATTTAAAACTTTTAATGTGGGATTCCAAGTTTATAACGAGAATTTGTTTTCATTGTCTTTTTCTTGGAAGTTGATCTTTACTCACGATTTGTTTTGGCAGGATATGGGCATAGAAGAACCGGAGTTTGTTGACCTAGTAAATCAGATTGAGAAACTTGAACAACAATTGCTTTCTCATCCACTGAACAAGGTTAGGCAACAAGTCTTTTTTCTCTTAAATGTCACTTAAATCTTTTGGCGGAATATAGAGCACATTCTTGTTCAGGTAGGTTTATTTATTTTTTATTGAACATGATTTTTATTTTTCAGTCTCAAGATGAAAACCAGATCAAATGTTTCAAGAGGAAAGCAGAAGTGAATCATGAAATTCAACAATTGAAAACAAAAATTCGTGATTCACAGGTAAATTATATGTGCCTGTGCATATTTATTTAGTACGTATAGTGGTTTTTGCTTATTTATTTATTTATTTACTTAAAGTTTATACTACATTGGCTTAGATGTTGCAAATTCTCTGTTACATCTTAATTTTTTTACAACAGCTCCAAAAATTCCGTGATGAGCTTAAAAACCGATCACGGGTTCTAAAGAAACTTGGACATATTGATGCTGAAGGAATAGTGCAAGTGAAGGGTCGTGCAGCATGCTTAATCGATACAGGAGATGAACTCTTAGTCACTGAGTTAATGTTTAATGGTAATAAAAGAAAATAGCTTGACATATAAATATATAATGATTATATATGGCTGCATGATGCATTGATGTGGGTTCTGATGTTATTAATTTATATTTCTCTTTGGTGAATCAGGTACCTTTAATGATCTGGATCATCATCAAATTGCAGCTCTTGCAAGTTGCTTCATTCCTGGAGACAAATCAAGTGAACAAATACATTTAAGATCAGAACTTGCTAAACCGTTACAACAGCTTCAAGATAGTGCACGTAGAATAGCAGAGGTGTGTTAGCATAATTAATGTATAAATGTATACCTTGACAGCTATTAACTAAAGCCTAAAGGTTAAAAATAATAATTATAATTTAAATATGCAGATACAACATGAATGCAAATTGGAAGTTAATGTGGATGAATACGTGGAGGCCGCAGTTAGACCATTCTTGATGGATGTCATATATTGTTGGTCAAAAGTAAGATGATTCATTGCAATTCATCCATTTAGTGGCTTCATATTATATTTACATCATTCTTTGAAATATCTCTTAAATCATATCATTTAGCCCAATGTTGCAGAAGGCGCTAGACGCTAGGTGGGCGGTGAGGTCCAGCCTAGGGACTAGTTGGGACTCGGGACTAGGCTGAATTAGGCGTTTTGGTATTTTTATACGTATTTTATATACACACACACACACACACACAAATTTAGGTGTTTTTTGAAAATATGTTAAGATATATTACACATAATACTTAGAAATACTTAGATATATACACATAATACTAAGAAATGCCTAGAAATTAAAAAAAAAAAACCACCGCCTAGGCTCGCCTAATGGCCAAAACGCCCAGAACTTCGACTAGCCCCTTATTCCTATATTTAAGGCCGACTAGGGACTAGGCGATGCCTAGGCGACCGCCTAGCCCGCCTTTTACAACACTGATTTAGCCAGAGAGTGCCAGACTTGGTTGGATTGTGTTATATATATATATCATCTAACATTACTCATACATATTACCTATTAAATATGTTTTTAGCTATATGTTCTAGCACTTGGATGCCTGTCAAGTAGAGGTGTCCAAATGTATGGGTTGCAGATTGGATAACAGGTCAAACTGGGTTATATTTACCACAGGGATGAAACCGGATGGGTCATGTCCGGTTGACCGGGAACACTTGTTCTGCAAAATAATTTCAGCTGTAAATAGTTAGCATGTCAGTATGATAACAAAGTTATATGATATTAGTATTAATCTATATTTTTGAATTTATTATTCTGAGAGGTTTTAAGATACACTTTAGGTGACTTATGACCTCTTCTGTCAGTTTCCTTTGAGCCATCATTTTACCTTGTTTCATGATTTCTCTCGCTATAAACTCTGACAACGCGTTTATATATTTGTAGGGATCGTCTTTTTCTGAAGTTATACAAATGACTGACATCTTCGAGGGGAGTATTATTAGACTCGCTAGAAGACTTGACGAGTTTCTAAATCAGGTAACTTTATCTATGTTCAAAATGTTCATATTCGTCTGCGTTTGACATTTTAATTTCATATGGATGATTTTTTTTCGAGGCAAATTGTTGCGGCAAAGTGCTCGGGTTTGGCAGGGGTTGTGTAAAGATTCAAACTTTGTACGCGTCACGTTGGGTTATTGCAATATGCTCCTTAAATTATTAAAAGTTCCATAAACAAATGTGTGTTATATATGAACGAAAAATAGATTATTTCAACGATATCAATTTTCAAAATAAAATAATCCGTGGTTAGAAAATATACCCAACGGTTTTAAGTTAACATAATAAAACATTATTTTTTTAAATAAATAAACGGGTGGGTCAACCCAAACCCATAATTTTTGTGTTGTCTCACACACCCTTACTCTAAATTTATCCGTTGACGAATTTTACTTAACTCGATTATAACAGTTACGTGCTGCTGCTCATGCTGTTGGAGAAGCGGGTTTAGAGGAAAAGTTTGGTGCCGCCAGTGAAAGCTTGCGCCGCGGTATTATGTTTGCAAATTCTCTATATCTGTAAATCACCCAACATTTAACATGATATAAACACCACATGAAGTTAGTAGGTTAACTAGGATTCATGGTTATAGCAAAAGGACCAACAGTAACCAACTGTATTCATTTACCTTGTTTGGGTAATTTTGTACTTTTGCTCTTTTTTTTTTTTGAAATAACATTGTCAAATATTGAAGCTTTGCTACCTATTTAAAATCCAAATTATAATGTCTAGTTGTCAGAGCTGTCCCTGAAAATCTCGGAAAATTTACGTATCCTATCCAAACCATTAAAAAATAGGCCTTGTAGGCCCAAGTTTAAATGTTAAATGGGTTATATATAAAAAAATATGTACATATATATAGGATTTTTTTTTTTTTAAAAAATTTGCCTCAAAGATTTATGGACCCTGTCGATTGGCCTCCTAAGACCTCCCTAAAGACGCCTGTGCTAGTTGTATACACTATACAGAAGGCTTGAATAGTTGAATATACATACTGTACGTATAGGCCTTGGTCCACGTGCATTGATGGACTACCTGATAGTGTGGGCACTGGGCAGTATGTACACATGGTGTGTATCTTACATAGGTCCATGGGCTCATATAGGCCCACATACATTGATGGATAATGTGTATATCCAGCCTTATGTGTAAAGGGAAATATAACCGTTGTATTCTAGTCCAGATATTTAGATATTTAAATTTCAAAATATCTTTTTTAAATTTCAAGTCAAAATATTTTATCTTCTGAAATTTCAAAATATGTATATATATTTTTTAAATTTAAGACGTTTTAGTATTTTTTTTAACGGCTAACTAAATATGACCTTAACTGCCAACTAAAAAAACATTTCAGTATTAAACTATATACTTAGGCTACACGGTATGGTGGCGTGGAAATGGTCCGTGGAGTCCTTCCACGCCAGCCCATCACACAGTACCAAGCGTGGAACAGGGCGTGGGGCACATCCGGTTTAATTTAGGTTTGTTTATGTTTATATAATGCAATGTTTTTTTTTATTTGTAATATAATCTATAATATCATGTTTAATTTAAATAAATAATTTTAAGTTTAAATAAGAAAATAAATAATAAATTCACGGTGACGTGAAGGCCATCCATTGACCGACCACGCTACGCCATCACTACCCTGTGCAAAATGTATTTTGAAGGGTTGGGTGAGATGAATCCATGTGTCAGTCCATGCCCCTCAAGAGCTTGACTACACAGTGTAGCCTTAGAAAAATAATAGTACTGTATGGGATTTAATAAATTTGTTTGACTGAAAATTAAAGTGCCATTTTCTGAAGACAATGTAATTAGATTCTTATCATTCATAGCTTGTAATAGTTTCTAATTAATATCCAGACTCGACTTTTCAGCATTAATTACGAGCTTTAATATCTGAAAGCTCAAATATTACGACCGTTGACTGAGAAATATCTTACTCCCTCCGTCTCTATTTAAATGTCGTGGGCACAAAAAACACACATTTTAACAAATCTTTTGTTTGTATGTGATAAAATGACAATAATATTCTCAAAAGTGGTGATTGTGTTTTGTCTTTTATGAGCAAAACTGAAAATTGCATTTCTATTTTTGAAAATGGACATTTAATTTGGGACAACAAAAAATGGAAAGATGGACATTTAAGTAGGGACGGAGAGAGTACATTTTTAAAGTGTGAGTCAGTATTTAATATAATAATTATCTAGTAAAAAACTTCAAATTTTTTTAACGGCTAATTGGAATCACTCACGGACCACTGGAGTATCATCGTGCCATCAGTGTTACCATGTGATCATATTCCACCACCAAGTCACCAATTCAGAAGGAAACTCATAATTATGAGAAAACCCCTTTGTGAGATTCGAACCCAGAACCTTATAGTCCCTAAGTCGATGCCGCTGGGCTATAAGGAGCAAAAACTTCAAACTAATATTAATCAATGAGGTTGTATGGGTTAAAGATATCATTAGGTTAGCCAAATGTTCTATTAAATGATAGTATGTATACAAGTTTCATGGTAATCAAAACAACCGCAAGTCACTGGTATAGCTATAACAAACACTGAATCCATGCTATTAGGCTACTAGCGACATGTCGATAAAGCATCCGAGCAGGGGCGGATGTAGTTAAGGATTAGGGGGGGGGGGCATCTGTTACCCCTCGATTTTCCTGGCGAAGTGGAAAAAAATTGTTTCTTAGGTATTTTTATAAAATGTTACCCCTAAAACAAATTTTTTGTTACCCTTAAAATAATTTTTATAAAATGTTACCCCTTGTATTATATTCTAGATCCGCCTCTGCATCCGAGACGATCCACATGAGTAGATCATAGATGCCATTGTTGTGTATTTCTCCATTAAAGCGGCTCATGGAAGCTAACAAATTCTTAACGTTCTCTACATGTATGCGTATAAGCTAAAGGATCTATAATATATGAAGCTTAGAAAGTAGATAATGGCCCCTTGCAGATTGTAACTTGATGAATTGTGGGAACCAGGGGCAGATACAGGGGGTTTTAGGGGGTTTCCAGGAACCCCTCGGTTTGGAAAAATTTGAAAAATTTAGTGGGAAATTTTGAAAAATTAGTGAAAATCTACGAAAGGAACCCCCTGAAAATCCGTCCTGGATACGCCACTGGTGGGAACATAACAAACATCGACATATCTTGAATTGTGTGAATATATTTTAAAAAATTGGTGGCCTTATTGGATTAGAGCTCAAAAGACCTAGCTTCAAAATACTTCCTTTAAGCTGGCCCTGAGTTTGGTCATGCATAGCACTCAGCCTTTGGGTACCAACTTAGCATGTATGTGTGTTCCTTGAAACTGAAACTGAATATTGGGTTTGGGTCGTGGATGGATGGTGAGGTTGATGATTGCGGGGGTGGATCGTTGGTGGTGATGGCGACTAGACAACGTATCTGAATGGTGAAGAGAATGGGTTGAAGGTTGGTCGTAGGGTGATAATGGTGGAAATAGATGACGGATCTGGTGGTAGGCGTGAGGTGATGCATCGATGGAACATTCCCTCTTCACTTCTCACAATTTTCACCCTTCAAACATGGACCCCACAAGTGTCACATGACGCTTCATGCCCCTCTTTCCCCCCTCTCCACTACCCATATTCTAAACAGATACACTGACCTTTAGCTTTAGCTTGCACCTTGACCGCTATGAAGTTTATAATTTCTTTCATTCTACTTAATCTTACCTTCTTTCACTTTAATTGATCTTTGACTTTAAAAGAGAAGTCCTTGATTTGTTAATAGGTAACATATGTATCATAACTTGTGTATTATTTAAAATCTTATGGGATAGTACATATGTGTTTTGTGTTTTGTGTTTTGTGTTTGAGCTTTGTATTAGGGAATATTGGATTTAAATACCCTCAACTTTTACAATTTGGTCGACAATACTCCTAACTACGGAAATTTTTATCAGCACTCTCAACTTTTAAGGTATTTTCCACTGGCACTCTCAAACTAACCCAGTTAGTTTGTTCAGTTAGTTTGTTGACATGGCATGCTGACGTGGATGACACATAAGATGACACATCATCTTCCACAACATGCCACGTCAGCAAACTAACTGGGTTAGTTTGGGAGTGCCAGTGGAAAATACCTTAAAAGTTGGGAGTACTGATAAAAATTTTTGTATTTAGGAATATTGTCGGCCAAACTGTGAAAGTTGAGGGTATTTAAATCCAATATTCCTTGTATTATTAGGGGTTACACAGTGTGTTTGAGTAAGTTACACTTATGTGGATTTTGTATGTGATTATTTACTTTTAGGTATGTTTATATGTTGTTTTATGATGCTATATTTCTTGTTTTTTAACAGTTTTACTATATCCCCACTTCGTTTGTTATTGCTAGTTTTCTATTTCTATATTTATAGTTCAGCTTGGTTGCCTACTGTATGTTTACTAGCCTGTTTACTAGCCAATGTTTCTCTAGAACCAACCTCTTTATCAATAGGGATTGATGTAAGGTTTGTTTACATCTCACATTCCCTATACCTTTTTAATAGTTGTGCTATTTTGTGTTATTTACCGGATACGGTTGTAAGCTGTTGAATTTTTTAGAGATGCTTTTATACATTGAACAATTAAGCTATGTGTTGTAGTGGGGTGAAAAATGAGAAAAAGTGTTGTTTCATAGGCTCTCTATAGGCGTACTTTTTTTTTTCACGCTTCACTTCCATGAGAGGTGTTGTGAGATTGCGAAATATGATAGATTGGGTAAATATAAAATACAAAGAACTTTGGTGAGGTCGACCTAAAAATTTAGACTGGTAGGAGTGGGGCGGGAAGGGGTTCACTGGCGGGAACACGTTCACTGGCGGGAACACCACCCCTATAGGGCGTGGAAGGGGGGGGGGGAGGCTTGGGCGGGAGAAATTGGCCGGGCGTGGGACGGTTTATTTATTTATTTTTTTTGATTGGCCAGTTTTTTTTTCTTTTTTTTTTAACTTTAACACAATATAATATTATTCTCTTCCCCCTTTCCACTCCCCACAATTTTCCCCTCCCACCCAGGTCCCACAAGTGCCACATAGCGCATCACGCCCCTCTCCCCCCCTCCACTCCTTATACCCTAAATGCATTCGTTTGTCATAAAGTAATTGTTAGTGTATGTACACACTTAGAGCATTCACACTAAATACTCTATCTCCATCTTAATAATTACACTAAAATCACTATATTTCTTTCTCCTTTTCTATTTAATAATACTTATTCTATACTTTTATCATTACCTTTTATCTCTCCTCTACTCACAACCACTTTTAAAAATATTAAAAAATTATGGAGGGTGAACAGTGTCTCCTCCAAATTTACTGATGAACAGAGTCTTCTCTATATATTTTCTCTCTCCTTTACTCACAACCTATTAGGGATGGCAATGGGTCGGGTTTGGGACGGGTTTAGGTAATCCCAACCCCATACCCGATTAGGTATACTTCTCCCAAACCCGTCCCAAACCCCGTCGGGTTTGTATCGGGTAATTACCCGTTGGGTGTCGGGTATACCCGCGGGTTTCGGGTAAACCCGGTAATTTTAAAACTTATCCATTTGGTATATCTGACTAAAAACATGTCGGCTATCTATTGCGTGACTACTAACCAATACATTTATCATTATCAAATATGTATGTAAATGATTACAATGTATAAATATAAAATAGTTAAATCATATAAAAATACTAAAAGACATAGATAACAGATATTATACACAAATAATTAGTGTTTTTTTTAGAAGAAGATGACAATCTAGATGGACAATTAGATATATTATGAATACATATTTTAAAAGATATATAGGAAATTACATCGGGTAATTGTCTAAAAGGACTCTCTCCGTAAAAATAGGAGGCGATTAGGGTTACTGTTTCATGCATGGCGGCAAAGGAAAAATTCAAGGTTAACAAATGGTATGATGTACCATTCAAGAAGGGTAGGGGCAACATTAACAATCAACGATCCACTGTTCAGGCTGGAGGTGTGAAGTTTTTCGTTTCAAATCTGCCTGAGCGATGTTCTTCGACAGATCTGGCTGGGGTTCTAAAGGGTTACGCCGAGGTACAAGGTACGTATATTGCTTGTAAGTATGATCGTCTGGGTAAGAGGTTTGGCTTTGTTACGTTAAAGGTTGAAAGAAACCTATCCGATTTGGAACATAGTCTTAAAGATGTTTGGACAGGAAGTTACAAACTTTTTATAGTACCGGCAAGGTTCGTGGATGATCAGCCGGTTAAGCAGAAGGTAGATAAAGTTTGGAAACCGGTAAACGCGGTTCAAGAGGAGGGTGGTAAGGAGGACAGTATGGTTGTAGATAAAGGCAAATCAGCGAATCAACATGTCAATGTGGTGAGTGGTTCTCGTTCGTTTATGGATACGTTAATGAATAAGGAGGGTGGGGTTGGGATTCCTGAGATTGTTGTTGATGGAGACATTGGTGCTTTTGGAGAATTTTATGATAATGGATTAGTGGCAAAGGTGAAAGGGTACTCAGAGTTAACTAATTTGAGGAAACACTTGCAAGATATATCTCAGGGGAATATACAGATCAAATACATTGGTGGATTTAAGGTTTTGTTGGTATTTTCCGGTTCTGTGGAGTTGGAGATGTTTGTAGGAAATTCGGATGGTTCGGGGGTTTTCTTGGATAGTTGCGAGAAGTGGATTGGTCAAGTTCTGGATTATGATAGGATAGCATGGATCAAGCTTCATGGGGTTCCTCTAACGTTATCGAGTCCTCAAGTATTTGATGTTATAGCTTCCAATTTTGGTAGAGTTGTTCGCTCGGCAGTTTTTGAAGAGGAAGGAAGGGATTTGACTAGTGCTGGGGTAGGGATACTAGTAGATAAAGTGGAGCGTATCAAGCAAAGTTGTGTAATTAAATGGCAAGACCGTGGTTACAACATTTTAGTGGAGGAGGAGGACGCAGGCTGGATACCGGACTGTATTGTGGATTTAGAGGAGGAGAATGGTAGTGTGCGGAGACGAAAATGCCGGTTTTAGAGAAGGAGTTTAACGATAGTGTGGAGGATGGAGAGATCGTTATAGAGGAGCAAGGTAGTAAAGAAGAAGCTGTTTTTCAACAGTTGAACATGCCGGATGTTCCAAATCAACTTTTTGTCGAAGGTAGCCGACCAGCGATTTCTAAGAATAAAAGGAGGAAAGGCGTTAGGAAGAAATTATCACCAGGTAGATCTCCTCATAATTCTGACCCGGAAAGGCCGAAGAAGCGACAACGTGATGGGAATGACCCGTTCGATATTGATAGACTTATTTTTTCGGATTGGCAAGATCCAGTGTTAATGAGGTGAACGAACAGACCGGGGAATTCCTTACTCCTGATCTTAATAGGGAGGTTGAGTCCATTGATGCTAGGAATGGTTCTGGTGGGTCTGTTGAGGTGGAAATAGATGTGAGTGAAGTTAGAAGTGGTGTTAATGGGGAGCATGTTATTGAAGCAAAAGAAACCATTGCTTTGTCTAAAGTATTGGGTGTAGAGAATATGGAGAATTTTGAAGAATCGCTTGTCGATGAGGTTTCTAAAGAAGGATTTCAATTGGTTGTTCAATGAATGAAGTTCGTAAAGGTGATTGGGTTCGGAACATTCGGGTTCGAAATGGTGCCGCTTTTGTCTTGTTGCAAGAGACTCGATTCTCTTGCATGGACGGTTTGGATTTAAGTAGGTATTGGGGTAACGGTAATCATGGTTTGGAATGGGTTGAAGCTTTTGGTAGATCGGGAGGCTTAGTGTCGTTATGGGATGCTACGAAGTTTATTATGGTTTCCGTGTTTAAACATCGTTTTTTCTTTCTTTACGGGGGGTTATTAAGGAAAGCGGGAAAGATTTGTGTATTGTTAATGTCTATACTCCTCAGAAACGGGCGGATAAGAAGTTGTTATGGGAAGAGAAGAGTAGGTATCTTGGGAGTATTAATGGGATGGTCATAGTTGGTGGTTATTTCAATTGTGTTCGACTTAAAGAGGAACGAAGGAATTCCATGTTTAACCAGACTACTTCCAATGACTTTAACGAGTTTTTGGATGAAGCTGATTTACATGAATATATGTTAAGAGGTCGCAAGTTCACTTATGTTGTAGGTAATAAGTGTAGCCGTATTGATAGAATTTTTGTGTCGTGGAGTGTGATGTCCGAGTGGCCAAATGCGGAATACCGGGCCATAGCTAGAGATCATTCGTGTGACACTCGCCGTTTAGGAACCGTTATCCGTATTGTAATTAACGCACTAATTAAAAATTTAACGTCAATGAGATTTAATTTTGATAAATTAAAGTCTTATTATTGCTAGCAAAGTTATTTTGATGCAAAGGTTTGCATTGTGTAATTTTTAGAAATTACCGTATCGCATTGCGATAATTAACCGAAATGAGCGTTGGTGACGACCCGGTTAGCTATAAAATATCTGGAATGGACCTATATGCTTGGAATAGCATAAAATAATATTTTATAAGTGAAAATTTAGTTGAAACGTACAAAAACGCTGATTTGTGGTTTTTGTCGCGCAGTGTTCGGTATAGCGCGCAAGTTCGCTTTTAGCCGACAATTTGGACATAATTAAGCGTCAAGCACCTAAAATAATTGTTATACACTAAAAATTATAAGATTTAGTGGGTAATTACAATTCATAATTTATTGGGTTAAAATAACTAATTTAGGTTGTATTTTTGTAGTTTTTATACCCCTAAATCACCTAAAATACCCCCTAATTAACAAAATTGACCCAACCCTTATAACCCCACCCCACTCACGAAATTTATTCAATAAAATGCAGCCACCATATTTTTTTTATGCCACCCATCATCTCCTAGAAAGCACCAAGTGTATCTCTAAACCAAATGCAATCATTACAAGAGCTTTATTACATGCAAGTATTCATTCACCTACACTCCAACACACTTCTAACTCTTTTCCTTCCTCAATATTGTCGCCTCCTTCATCACTCCCCTCTTTCCTTATATTTTTTATAAACATTCAAGAATCTTGAGAAAAACTTCTTAATCTTGAGGAGATTTGAAGTTCTTTAAGCTATTGGAGGTGATTTGAAGCTAGTTCAAACTAGGAGAAAGGTGTACCAAGGATATATTCATCATCTTTTCTTTCTTAAAACAAGTATTCTTCAAGGGTATAATGCTTAAACCTTTGATTTTTCATCATGTCTTTAAGTTGGGTTCTTGAAAGATTGTTCACCTAAACGTCAAAGGTTTTTGAAAGAAAGTTTAAACAACAATTTTTTTGTATAAAATGGAAGACGATGAGATGAAATTGGTGTATGTGTGTGTCGTGTATGTGTGTGTTTTTATTGGTGTGTGTTGGCATTGTGTGATCTTTAGCGCTTAATGTTTGGAAGTAACTTATTGTTAAAAATTAGAGTTTTTAGGAATGATTGTGGATGATAAAAATATGTTATGAGATCTGATGTAAAAATCAAAATATGACTAAAGACTAAAAACAAATTGCATGTAATGATTTTTGACTTGAATGTGGATTTATTTTATGATACTATGTTCAAGAATTCAAGTTATAATAATCAAAATATAAGTTTGAACATGCATTTTCAGATCTGATATGGGTTCATAAAATATGTTATATGATAATGTAAATATTGTATTCTTGGATGAAAACATAAAAATATATCATAGGGTCATGCTAGAATAACTCAAAATGCTTAAAAATGACTTCAAATGGTAGTTATGTCATTTTAATGTGAGTTTTTGGAAATATATTTTGGTGCTAAATAATCAACTAAGTAATTTTTCACTTAAAGCATGTAACCGAGAGTTTGGGTCACCAACGTGTCATTAAAGGTTTAAACGTCTTTTCTTGTAAAAGATAAAATATTTTATTGAGTCTAGTAAGTTGAGGTGAACAACTTGCGGGAATAGACTTGACAGTCATGTGAGTTAGGTAAATAACTCACGGGAATGACTTATAAATTGACCATAAAGGTGTCCCTTGTGTATAGGGAACAGTTAGGCCGGGATTAACTTGGACATTAATTGCTAGCTATACTATCAAGCTTTGAGGTGAGTTTCACGGCCCCTTTTCTTTTTAAATGTTTTTGAACGTTTTAAATATCGGGGGAAAAAATATGCTATGTTTATGATAGACAGTCTAACCGTCAGTAACTATGTGATGGCCTAGGATTATTGTTGTAGGATTACCCCCTTAACATTATAATCATTAACTCTGGTTTCGCACGGAGCCAACATGGGTATATTGGTAGATCTATTAGGCGTGACAGCCGCCCCTTGCTGCCAGTCGCACTGGTTTGGATATCCTGGTATGGATTACAAGGGAATATATTCTGAATGGTGATGGGTAATCGCCGCTTGTCTTGGGTTGATTATGGGTTCTAGGTTGCGATCACGTCGTGAGGTCTAGCTAACCTACGGAAATGGTTACGGGTGTAGATGTAAAATCATAAACAGTTTTGTGAACAAAGTAATTCTTCGGAAATTAGAAAAACCTGTGAACTCACCAGTTTTACTGATGTTTTTAAATTGGCATATTTTTCAGGTACTTAGTATGCATGTGGGGGAAATATGAGACGGGTTTTTGGGGCAAGCACGTGAATGTGACACTGGGATATCATCGATCTTGTGGGGACCTAAACATGGTTATGAAGTTGTGATGACGACTTTTATATAACTATAGATTTTAACATTGTTTTGTAATAAATTACTTAACTTTTAATCTTATGGTATCCACTTTTGTTACTGTGTTTGCTTAATTGTTGACTGTCACCAACGTCCGTTACACCGCCCACGCTTAATTTCCGCTGCGATTTCTGGGGTGTGACAATTCGGATCACAGTCCGCTTCTTTTAAAGGTGGAAGATCGTGATTTTGGGCCTAAACCGTTCAAGTTCTTTAATTCGTGGCTTCTTAGATCAGACTTTGATGACCTTGTGACCACAACTTGTGCGGAGTTTAATGGAATGGGGAGCCGGATATTCGATTTATTAATAAGCTTAAGTTCTTGAGAAAGGTTATTTTGACTTGGAAGGAAAAGGTGGTCAAGGGTGAAGAAACAGAAAGTGAAACTTTAGCTCAAGATTTGGCGGATTTGGATGAGATTATTGAGGAACGTGATTTGACAGAAGAAGAACTGTGGGTTCATGCGGAAGCCAAAGCTAGAATTAAAGAGTTGGAAGAGATGAAAAGTAAAGATCTTAGACAAAAAGCGAGGGTGAGGTGGGCGAAGGAAGGGATGAGAATATGCGGTTTTTTCATGGTATTATTAATAAACGGAAGGTGTCTAATTCTCTCCCGGGGTTGATGATCAATGGGGCTTGGGTGACAAAACCAAACCTTGTCAAAAAAGAGGTATACGGTTTTTTTAAAAATAAGTTTGAAGTTCGGCCTAAATTAGATTGTTATGGATTACGTGTTCTTTCTGATGAGATGGCTGAGAGTTTGGTTACGCCGTTTATGGAAAGTGAGATAAAGGACGCGGTGTTTGACTGTGGTAGTGATAAAGCCCCGGGGCCGGACGGGTTTAATTTCCGATTTATAAAAAAATATTGGAGTTTGTTATCCGCTGATTTTGTGCAGATTTTTTAGGCATTCGGAACTACGGCTACTATAAATAGGGGTGCGGGTTCGTCGTTTGTTACGCTTATACCTAAAGTGTCGGATACGGTTTCGCTTGGTGATTATAGACCTATTAATCTTATTGGGGTGGTCACCAAGGTCATCTCTAAGGTGTTGGCGAACAGGTTGAGGAAAGTGATGGGTGATATAACACATGAAACGCAATCGGCTTTTTTTAACGGGAAGATACATTTTGGATGGTCCTCTTATGATCAGTGAGATTTTAGCGTGGGCAAAAAAGAAAGGAAAAGAATTATTTTTGTTTAAAATTGACTTTGATAAAGCATACGATAACGTCAACCGGGAGTTTTTGCTTTCAGTTCTACGCCAAATGCGCTTTCTGGAGTTGTAGTGTAGATGGATTCATGGTATTATTGCATCTTCTAGATCTTCAATCCTGGTAAATGGTTCTCCAACTTTTGAATTCGGGTCTGGTAAGGGTTTACGTCAAGGAGATCCTATCTCTCCTTTTCTATTTATTATCGTAATGGAAGCTTTTCTGGTATTCTTAGAAAAGCTTGTGATATTGGAGCGTTTCATGGTGTAAAGGTTATGGAAGGGGGCCGAGTATTTCGCATTTGCTCTATGCGGATGATGGCCATGGTTATGGGTGAATGGTCTCATTCTAATCTTAACGCGTCAAGGAGAATGCTAGTTATCTAGCTTCCACATGTGTTCAGGGTTGCGCATTAACATTAATAAATCCACTCTTTTTGGTGTGGGT
>JAUTDX010006805.1:0-21465 GCA_030844895.1 Ambrosia x helenae | reverse complement strand
TAATTTGATGGTACTAATTGTATTATTAGAGTAATAAATTTGATTGGTACTTTCTGTATAGTTCTTTTTCTTTAGCTAAAGTTTATTCTGTTAGGAGTAATATGTCGGTTAATATATCACAAGGTTACATAATACTCGAAAGTCGAAAGTTCTACACAATTGAACTCATAACGAACGTTGCGAGAATCAAACTCTAACAAACGTTGTAAGTTTTGAAGGCGCTTGGCAAACCTTGTTGGAAAACTAGTCCCCAAAACACAATAGAAGTGGATGAATAAAAAAACGCTCTTTAACTCTTTTTATTTATTTATTTTCATAAAACAAACACACATATTAGATTAGCTCAGTCATTCAACGCAGTAATTTAAATATGTAAAACTAGATTATCCTCCGGTGCTTCTGAGATAGACAAATTTAATATGAAGTGCTTCCGTTTTTTTCAGAAAAATAAAAAAATTTGTGAAGGATCAATACTCGATAATTCAAGCAAGATGTGCACATGTAAAATTAGAAATAGATTATTATCGAGTGTTGATCATTTAAAAAAAAACTCTTAAAAAGTAACATATTTTTTTTAAAATACATTTTGTAACTTCAAATAAATTTAGCTACCCAAAAAGTGTTAGAGAAGTAAAAATATAAAGTTTTGACACTTTATATCAGAGAAAAAATTAAATTAAAATCACCTTGAATTAAAAAGAGAACTCATTACCCAAGGCATTATAGTCTAGTGGTATTTTGGTGGTGAGATAAGATTATGGGCCATAAGGTCCTGAGTTCGAATCTCACAAAGGGGTTTTCTCATAATTATGAGTTTCCTCCTGAATTGGTGACTTGGTGGTGGAATATGATCGCGTGGCAACACTGGTGGCACGATGATACTCCATGTTCCGTGAATGATTCCAATTTGTTGCCGTTTAAAAAAAAAAAAAAAAGAGAACTCATTATATTTTTCAGATAACGCGTTTTTATATCTGTTGAACGCAATTTGGTACAAATACAGCTGGACAACTTCAACCGACTTCTAAATCGACTCGTATGCACGTCTCTTTTAACCAATAACTACCTCACACGTCATCAATGTACGTGTTTTAAACCAATAATCACGCACCACGTGGAGTATTTGCTCATTTAAATTTAAAAGTCAACAACAAATCTAAATCTCTCGAGTTATATATATACATCTACACCTTCATTGTTTTGGCCATCTTTCATTATCAAACCTTTGTAACAGAATTCTAAAGCGGTTATTTCGATCTCTGTGCATAATCATGGTAATGTTATCACAGATCCTTGTTTCTGATGTTTTGAATATATGTATTTAATCATCTATTGTATAATGCAGTATTATTCTATAGAATACAGATAACAGATAATTTTCCTCCGTTTGATTATTGTTTTTAATCGCATTGTCCTGCTATTAATCATTTAGATCCGATTAGATCCTTCTGTTTTAAAGGTTTATACCAATTGTTTGGAATTAATCTCTCTAATTGGTAGTTTGGTACATAACATATTCCTGGAATCAATTGACCGATTCATCAAATTAGGAATTTTGTGCTTTCAAAACACGAGAAAGCTTGTTTCGAGAATCAACATGTGTTTATCCCTTTTGCTTTAGATACATTTGGTTTCTTAGCCACGGAGGTTGTGGTAGCCGGTCGTGCATAGTAATTATTCGACACCTAAGACACAAAACTTTGTTTTTAGTGCGATTGGTTTCGCTATTCAAAAGGACGTGGCAGTGTAGCTTGTTGCCCGTTTACTTGCCGCTTTTTTGTAATCATTCTTCTAAGATTAAATACTTTGGATAATCTGGAGTTATTGCGTCGTAGTGGTGAGGATCTATGGCATTCTTTATGTAGGATGCGGTTGTTAATAACCTGTAAAGTCTGTAACTGAGCAAACCTATGATCAAACATATAATGTATTAATTCTTTGTATCTTCGTCGCAGACAACATCAAGGCGTCTTGCAGATAAGAAGGTTGGGAAATTCGATAAGAACATCACGAGGCGTGGATCTGTGGGCCAAACATCCACCAAGAAGGGGAATAGCTATCCTGTTGGCCCTATTATGCTCGGCTTCTTTGTGTTTGTTGTTATTGGATCATGTAAGATTAATCACCCACCCCAACTTACTTTTATGCATTGATTTACTTATATAATTACAACAGTTCTAAACTAATATGTGGGCTTCTTTTGATCATCTTCAGCTCTGGTTCAGATCATCAGGACGGCTACAAGTGGTGGAATGGCTTGAAGATCTAATACATTGTCATTCATGGCTGTATCATTTACTTTGTTGCTTTTATAGCTTTTTACCCTTTACAGAGAACCATTGTTACTTGCCAACACAACTAATTGAAATATATGAACCTGATTTACCCTGCTAATTAAATGTCTTTATTTATTTTTCGTTGCAAAACCACTGGTACAACCCGGGTGTGTTGTAAATGCGCTGAGCCACACGTGAGCTATTATGTTATATCATAAACACGCATGAGCCGCAGCTTTAGCTATCAACTTCATTAGGCTCCACACGAGCTTATTATTAAACAATGTAATTATTTTATTTTTTAGAAACTGTAGAGGAGCATGAAAAATTATTAATCTCAGCAAATTAGACGGCTGTTGGTTGGCTCGTTCACTGACACATATAGTAGAAACAACACATACAAACTGGACTTGTAAACAAGTCTTTATTTCTTCAGAGTATAAAATTAACATACACAAAATGAAATACAAAAACAGATAGGAATAATAAGATTACAACCAGGAACCTTCAACCGGTATCATGCTACTGCAGTTAATGACGGATGAAATGCAGTACTGATAGCGATCCCCTTTTGTGTTCTCGCACAATCAGGAACCTTCAACCAATATCAAGCTACTGCAGTGAATGATGGATGAAATGAAGTACCGATAGCAATCCCCATTCGTGTTTGCACACAATCAGGAACCTTCAACCATTCCTTCTTCAAAATATCATAAGTAACCAACCGGTTCTTCATTCCTGATTTAAGGGATAACATAATCAGTCCGCCGTTACCCAAACAGTACAGACTAACATGTTTCCCATAAAACTCTAAACTCATTACATTTGGCATTCTGTCAACCTCCTTCCATAAGAGAGTCATCTTCTGAAGCTCCCATACAGAAACACAACTGGCGGCACTCTTTGTGACCAGCCCTACCAGCATAATCCTGCCACCACATTCCACCAATACAAGGTCCCTCGACAGTGGCGGTGGTGGGACCAGATACTGCTTCCAAACCTTAGACTCCAAGTCAAATGACACAATCCCGTAGGGGTCTGACCTTAAGAAATATATCAACCCGTTTGCTGCCACAATCTTTGAGCGAAGGTTTGATGAAAGTGGCAGCCTGATAAAATTAGGCAGGCTTCCTACACGTGTGTCCACCTGTTTATAATGGAATCATAAACTTCATACTCACCGTTAGATGCAACCAACAAGATTATGTAACCTCCAATATCTGATTTTTTGTTTAAAATCATTTCAACAGCTACGCTTGACCAAATACTAGGCAATCTGGCAGGTAATTTTTTGAAAGAGTTAGTTAGAGGATTACATACAAAGAAGCTTCTACATCCATTACTATGAAAGCAGAGTAGACCACCAGCCGAAGCCACAGGAAAAATGATACGTTCTGTGGGCATCTTAGGAACAAAAAGGTAGTACCATTTTGTAGAAACCGGATCATACATAGCTCCTGCATTGACTTTTTCATGAGTCATGATGTAAAAACATGGTTGTGGTGGTATAAATTGAGCACATTGACGTGTGAAAGTGTTGGAAGTCAGCAACGAATTCCAATTTTGGCAAACGGATCTGAAACGGAAGATTGTGTCTATCGGAAGTCTTGCAATCACATTCTCGTATAACTCCTCTGGGAAGTGTCTCCAGATCTCTTCCTTTAAAGACTCGTTTGAACCACAATTTTCGGTTTGTTTTTGCTTCTTTATAGCTTTCTTCGACTTCGTGGCCTTCATTATCATATTCTCACATTCCTTTTCAAAAAAGCTGTTTTCAAGATTCAGAAAACACAGTCTGCAAAGGAAGGTGTGAACATGTTTGTCATCACAGTTGGAATTATAATTGTATCATATGAAACAATCAGAACCAGATAATCAATTGTATCAAAACAAGCTGTAGGGAATAGTTATTTTAGTGTTGGGCTGTTGGCAAATCTAAATCACTCAAGGATTTAGATGTAAGAGATAATCTGAACAGATTTCACCAATCCAAACGCTAAAAACGCAACAATTAGATAATCTCAATGCCAAACACACCTTTATACAAATTACAGATAGCAATGCTAATTACCTGAGATACCGAAACAAAACAGTGAACACACACTATCACTACCCTAGGCATTCAAGCTTTGAATCCATTCTTATGTTCAGAACAAAGGCTAATGAGGAAAGTTCTAGAACAACACCTAAATAACTAGGTCTCAGAAGTCAACCAAAAGTGAATATGACAGAAATATTCAACAGACCTAAAATATTAGTCCACAGAAGTGATTTACAATTGAACATGACAGAAACTATAAACAAAGATCAAAGATGAACTAATTGCTTAGTTCTAAAACAACACCTAAATATTTAGTTCTTATAAGTCAACTACAAGTTAATATGACACAAATTTCCAACAAATATATGAAAAAAACCTAATAGATTAGTTATAAAACAAAACCTAATTCATTAGTCGTCAGAAGTGAATTAAAAGTTAACATGACATAAATTATCAACAAAGATGAACAATACCTAATTGATTAGTTCTGAAAGGTGAAAATAAAATAAATTACCAACAAACATAACTGAAAACCTAAATGGATCCGAATAATTAGGTAAATAAACAACGAGAAACGAAGAAGAAGAACCTGTTGCCGTCATGAAGATGAGGAGGCGGCGGCGACGACGGCGGAACGGTGGGAATCGGAAGAGGAGGAGGAGGAAAACCATGGAGATCTATGAGCTCTTGAACTTGATCAATAAGCTGCTTGAACATGGCCAGCCCTAGTTGTTATTAAATCCAACATTTACAGTTGTTATTCATCAGTGATTTCTTCATGTCTTATTATTGTTATTATGCACACAAACAAAACAAACTATTATAACGCACACGGATTATTAATATTATTTTTATATAAAAGTTAGTTAGTGGATTACCACATAATCAAGGAATAATATTTGATCATAAAGTAACTACGACAGTGATATCTCTACGAAATAGAATTTTTCGTAATTTCAACCAAATTCGCCCATTATCACATGCTTCTTTTCGTTTTCGTTTGTTTCTAGATCCAGTAAATGAATAACGATTTGGAGAACTACAATATTATTCTAGCCGGTCTAGTCCTGTATATGTAGTTGTAACTGTCTACAGGCTACATATATTATTAGAACGTCGATTTGGAAGCTCTCAAAATGATATAAGGAATTTATGAACCATACACCCCTTAATCAGGAATGATACACCCTGGCCCACATCTCGTATCAATAGGAGGCTGCTACATACCCCAGAATGTGATGTCACGGGGTGTATGAAACCCGTAACTCATGATATAAACAAATGTTTTTATAATGTACAGATTTGTAAATAACATTGTTTGTAGACTCCCCTCATTTGATTTTGTCACTTGTATTCATTTTAATGTTTTTTTTTAACTAAACTACTATTTGTTAAAAGTATTAAGGTAAAATGTGTTATTCCAATTTTAGTATAATGGTTTATTATAAAAGTGCTTGAACATGTTGCATAAGTTTTAAAGGTTAAATGGCTGATAGAATATTTGGGCTCGAGAATAATAAAGAAGTCAAGAGTTGTGGTCCAGTCCAGAGTAGAGGTCCAAGTTGATGATCAGTTCGAGAGCCCAACTTATATCAATGTTAAAGTCCATTATATATGGAGCCCATCAAGAGTCCAGTAGACGTTGCCATGCTGGCGATCCGTGGGAACAAACACAAATAAGTATCAGTCATTGATCTTGCTTACATGTTCTAATCCTGTCTGTTCATTCATATGGAAAGCTGGGCTGAAAGGAGAGTATAAAAGCTTTGTGCTTCTTTGTACGAATCATAGAGTCTTCAGATTATTGTTCTCTCTCAAAGTGTCTTGACTATTCTCTCTGTTATTCTTCATCTAGAGTTAGGGTTAGAAGTCTTGAACATCTTGTTCTGGCTTAATCTTTGTATTGTAATCCTGCTTTGTTAGTTGCTAGAGTGAGATCTTATGATCTGAGAGATTTGTTAGTTTGAGAGAGTTTCTGATCTTGTAATCTTATTTCTGTATTTGTTCTGGGTTGTAACACTTTGGTTTGGGAATAAATCTTTTATGTTCATGATATCATGTTATTTTGACATGGTATCAGAGCTGTAAGGTTTATTAGGGTTTGTTGATATCTTGTCTTCGAATCCTTTGTCTGATCTGGTTCTTGGACAAATCTGGGGTTTACTTGATTCCGTTGTGGAGATCTGAGGAGCGGAGTTGTTTGATCTGCTTGAAGCTATTGGTAGCTTGAGTCTGTGGGAGGTTTTTTTTATTATCTTGTTATCTGGTGTTTAACCCTAGAAAGTTAAACATTACGAGTTTTGTGGAGAACCCTAACTTGGGGATTTCTTGGTGAGATCGTTCCTTATTTTTTGATTCTTGTTATTCAGTTGGGTCTAGGAGCACTGTCCGGGTTAGGGTGGACCAGAATTGGCTCATTGTCTGTTGTCTTGTGTCTGTATGTTAGTGAGGATCTGTATATGGGACATGTGTTTTCTAAGTTGGCTAGTGATATTTGGACTGAACTTAGGGAGACATATGATAAGGTTGATAGTTCTGTTGTGTTTGATCTGTATCAAAAGATTAATTCATTTGCTCAAAATAACATGCCTGTTTCTGAGTATTATCATAAACTTAATATTATGTGGAAACAGTTAGATCAGATTCTTCAGTTACCTGCTTGCACTTGTAATGCATCTATGGAGTTTAATAATTTCAGTAATATGATAAAATTGATGCAGTTTCTTATGGGACTTGATAGTGCATATCAGAGTGTTAGGCTAGTCTTTTAATTAGAGAAGTGCTTCCAACAGTTAAGGAAGCATTCTCTATTATGTCAAGGGAGGAGTCACATAGGAATTCAAGTGGTTTAACTAAAAAAGGTCAAAACACTATGGGTTTCTTTGCTAAAACAAACCAGCCAGTTGATTTTAATAAAAAAGATTAATACAAGTGAGTGTCAAAAACCTAAGTGTACTCATTGTAACAAGGTTGGTCACTCCTCTGATAAGTGTTTTCAACTAATTGGTTATCCTCCCTGGGCAAAGGCTAGAGGTATGCAAAAAAGGGCTGTGTAAAATAATGCACGTGTTGATAAAAACTGATGTTCAAATTCCCTCTTTGTCAAATGAGCAGTTAGCTAAGTTGTTGAGTCTGATTTCTGATAAGAGTGGTGATTGTGCTCAAAGTAACAATGTGTCAGGTAGTTTATTTTCTGGTAATAGTTTTTCACCTTTTTGTGCTAGTGCATATGTGAAACCTATGTTCTTTTGTTTCAATGTAAATGGAAGGAAATTTAGGATGGGTTGGATAATAGATTCTGGTGCAAACCATCATATGGTGACTAGTGAGCATGATTTATCTGATTATGTGGATGTTTCTGATTTAAATATTCAAGTGAAACACCCAAATGGAACCAATGCCTTGGTAACTAAAATAGGAACACTTGATCTTGGCAATGGAGTAGTCTTGCATGATGTGTTTGTTGTTCCTGAGTATTGTGTTAATCTGGTATCTGTGCATAAGTTGGTTAAAGATAATCACTTATTTGTTTGTTTTGATGAAAAAAAAAATGTTATATTCAGGATTTGTCAACAAAGAAAACCCTGGTGACTGGTAGTCAGCTTGAGGGTTTGTATTTCTGTGGTGGATCTTTTCTTAGTAACAAGGTAGGTGTTAGTACCAAATTATATGATTTATGGCATGCAAGACTTGGTCACCCTGCTGATATTGTCTTGTCTAAGTTAGAATCTGTCATAGGAAGTAAATTGGTTGGAGATTCTGAAATGCCTTGTGATGTGTGTCACAAGGCAAAACAGCACAGGGAACCTTTTCCCTTGAGTGAACATAAATCAACAAGTGTTGGGGATTTAGTTCATTTGGATGTTTGGGGTCCTTCTAGAGTTCCTAGTAAGGAGGGGTTTAGATACTTCCTTACTATTGTGGATGATTTTTCTAGGGCAGTTTGGGTATGTTTGATGAAGAACAAAAGTGAAGTTTTTGAACATATACAAGACTTTACTAATATTGTTAAAACTCAGTTTGGAAAAACTATAAAATGTTTTAGAAGTGATAATGGAACTGAGTTTGTTAATAATCAGTTTAGTATTTTTTGTAAAACACTTGGAATTCTTCATCAGACTACTTGTGCTTATACCCCTCAGCAAAATGGGATTGCTGAAAGGAAACATAGGCATTTGTTGAATGTAACTAGGGCTCTGTTGTTCCAGAGTAATTTACCTGTTAGGTTTTGGTCTGAATGTGTTATAACTGCTGCTTACTTGATTAATAGGACACCTTCATCAGTCTTGAATGGTAGAACCCCCTATGAACTTATGTTTGGTTTTAAACCCTTCCTAGAACACCTGAGGATGTTTGGGTGCTTGTGTTTCACTACTGTTTTAAATGAATCTAATAAGCTTAGTGAAAGAGCTGAAAAATGTGTTTTTATAGGTTATTCTAATGAAAAGAAAGGTTACAAGGTTTATAGTTTAGAAAGTAAAATTGTTTCTTTTTCAAGAGATGTTAAGTTTTTTGAAACAATTTTTCCTTTTAAAGATAAATGTGTTTTTGAAAAATTTGATGATAACCTTGTAAGTGGTTTAGATTCAACAAAATTTTTCAACTTGTATGATAATGAAACACAAACACCTATTCATCATGATGAGCCCAATGATGAAGGAGGGGTTGAAGGTAAGGCTGAGTCAAACACACATGAGTCTCAGCAGTCTGGCATTACTTCTCACAGTCTTGGTGAATCCTTAAATTCATAAACAGGTAATGAGAATAAAGCCAATGACAGGGCTGAGGATGTGACTTATGAAAATGAAAACAATAAACTTCCTGAGGGCAATGACTCAGTCGGTTAGAAGAAGTACTAGGGGGTCTACATTGCCTAAGAGACTTGATGATTTCATTGTTGAAGGGAAGGTTAAGTTTGGTATAGAAAAAACAGTTAACTATGCTAATCTTAGTGTAGATAATAAAGTGTTTGCTAGTATTCTAAACAAAAGTGTTGAGCCTAGTTGTTATAAACAGTCTGTTCTTGATCCAAATTGGATTAGTGCTATGAATGAAGAAATTGAAGCACTAAATAGGAACAACACTTGGAGTTTAGTTGAGTTACCAAAAGGTAGGAGTCTTGTAGGCTGTAAGCGGATCTATAAGATTAAGTACAAGTCTAGTGGTGAGATAGAAAGGTACAAGGCTAGACTTGTGGCTAAAGGTTATAGCCAGAAAGAGGGAATAGATTATGAGGAGACCTTCTCTCCTGTTGTTAAATTTGTCACTGTTAAATGTGTAATTTCTATTGCTGTGCAAAATAGTTGGAAACTGTTCCAGTTAGATATTAACAATGCATTTTTGTATGGGGATTTGAATGAAGATGTTTACATGTCTTTGCCTGAAGGGTATTTTTCTGAAAATGAAAGTAAAGTATGTAAACTAAACAAGTCCTTGTATGGTTTGAAACAAGCTCCACGTATGTGGAATGAAAAACTTGTAGGAGTTTTGAGTGAGTTAGGATTTACTCAAAGTAAATGTGATTACTCTCTTTTTATCAAAATTTCTGAAAATATTACTGTGTTTTTATTAGTATATGTAGATGATATTGTTTTGACTGGAAATTGTATCAATGAAATTAATAAGATTAAAACTTGTCTTAAGGAAAGGTTCAAAATAAAGGATTTGGGTGAATTGAAATATTTTCTTGGTCTAGAAGTAATTTCTTGTGATGATAACATTTGCCTATCACAAAGAAAATACTGTATGGATCTCTTAATAGAGTATGGTATGCTTGCATGCAAACCTGTTAAGAGTCCTTTGGAGCCTCATCATGTTTTAGTTAATATTTGCAATTCTAAAAAACAAGTATTAGCCAATATAACTGGTTATCAACAGTTGGTAGGAAAACTGATCTATTTGTCACATACTAGACCAGACATTTCTTATGCTGTACACTTTTTTAAGCCAGTACATGCATAGACCAACTGAAGGGCATTTGAGAATTGTATTTAGACTACTAAGATATCTAAAGGAGGCTCCAGGAAAAGGAATTTATTTTAAAAAGAATACAAATTTTAATCTATTGGCCTATTCTGATTCTGATTGGGCGAAGTATGTTGATACAAGAAAGTTTGTGACTGGTTTCTGCATATTCTCAGGGAATAATTTGGTTTCCTGGAAAAGTAAGAAACAGTCAACAATTGCTAGATCATCTGCTGAGGCAGAATTCAGGGCTATGTGTACAACTTCATGTGAAGTTCTGTGGTTGGTGAATTTACTGTCTACATTGCATATTCAGGATTCCAGGTTGAGTTGCCTGTGAATTTATTATGTGATAATAGTGCAGCTTTGTCAATTGCTGCAAATCCAGTTTTCTTTGGCAAAACCAAGCATTTTGAGCTTGATTTGTTCTTTTTAAGAGACCTTGTTTCAAAGGGTTATGTTAAAACTGTGAAAGTTAGTTCTGAGAATCAGTTAGCTAATATCATGACTAAGGGACTTGGTGTTGCTCAGCATATTGAGTTAAGTAATTCATTGAATATGTTCAATCCATTTGGAAATGGTTGAAATGTTCAATTTCTTTGGATACTAAAATTGAGGAGGGTGTTAAAAGTATTAAGGTAAAATGTGTTATTCCAATTTTAGTATAATGGTTTATTATAAAAGTGCTTGAACATGTTGCATAAGTTTTGTAGGTTAAATGGCTGATAGAATATTTGGGCTCGAGAATAATAAAGAAGTCAAGAGTTGTGGTCCAGTCCAGAGTAGAGGTCCAAGTTGATCAGTTCGAGAGCCCAAGATATGTCAATGTTAAAGTCCATTATATATGGAGCCCATCAAGAGTCCAGTAGACGTTGCCATGCTGGCGATCTGTGGGAACAAACACAAATAAGTATCAGTCATTGATCTTGCTTACATGTTCTAATCATGTCCGTTCATTCATATGGAAAGCTGGGCTGAAACTCTGAAAGGAGAGTATAAAAGCTTTGTGCTTCTTTGTACGAATCATAGAGTCTTCAGATTATTGTTCTCTCTCAAAGTGTCTTGAGTATTCTCTCTGTTATTCTTCATCTAGAGTTAGGGTTAGAAGTCTTGAACATCTTGTTCTGGCTTAATCTTTGTATTGGAATCCTGCTTTGTTAGTTGCTAGAGTGAGATCTTATGATCTGAGAGATTTGTTAGTTTGAGAGAGTTTCAGATCTTGTAATCTTGTTTTTGTATTTGTTCTGGGTTGTAACACTTTGGTTTGGGAATAAATCTTTTATGTTCATGATATCATGTTATTTTGACACTATTGTTAATACCTGTACTTTGAAGGTTTTGTTTTGACGCTCTACCTCTTTATGTTGGGTCATCGAGAACTATTGATTTTATGGTTAGATGAATAAATATTTATCAGTCCAAAATTTTAAGCGTACCTAACAAAGATGTGAAATATGGTAGATATATACAAATCTAAGTTTAAAATATTATAGGTTGAAACGAAATTTTAGTTTACAAGTATTTTACCCTTATCAAATATATGATTTTTGACAGGTCAATATTCCTCAAGTTCAAGCTAACTTGGAGAAGGGAATTACTAGAGCAGTTGTTAGTGTGTTCCTTAGAAATCGCGTACGAAAGATCTACACGATTTCTTAACAATTTCATAGTGCGATGATGTGTCAGGAACGAAAAAGTGTTCAACAATAAATAGGCATGCCTAAAGAATCTCATTGAGGAGATTAAAGTTCCAACTTTTTTGTGAGTTGATGGTAGGACGAAAGTTAAATGGTTGGAGTTATCATTATGGTGCAAATTTGTTGTAAGTAAAGGATGAATTCTATTTGGAGTCTAGCTCATTGCTAGTATTCATTTTTCGTTGTTTAAAATAAAAAAATATCTGCAAAATGTTCAATACGGACATGTATTGTAAAGTTGTGTCAAAAATTCTTTCCACATTATTTACATCAATGAATACAGCAACCTCCGTTCCGTTATAAGGGCTTCAAGTTCGAGGCTCTAGCGTTGCTCCCTCCGCCATCCATCTCTAGCTTACGCTGATTTTATCTGTATTCGTTAACTGATTATGAACACGTTCATATTCTTAATAAACAGACCCGAACATAACATCTTGTTCGGTAAGTTTTCATGAACCGCTCGTAAATACATTATTTCCTTAACGAACAAAACTGAACAAGACCTTGTTCGTCTTCCTTCGATTTGTGTATAACATTGACTATCTTGAAATAAATTCTAAATAATCTCTACGTTACTTAACATGGCCTTTCAACTAGACTGTAGTATAAAGTTTAGTTAAAAAAATTTAGAAAATGGAAAATCACTCATAACGTGAGAGCAGTGACGAAGCTTGAGAATTCCGACCGGGGTCGAAAGTCGTCAGGGGGTCGGAAGTCACCAATCACGGGGGGGGGGGGGGGGGGTCAAAACCGTATATACCAAAAAAAATTTTACATGAATACTATATAATCAGAACTTGTGAGCAAAAATTTCAGGATGTCGGACGACCCCCTTGTCCCTTATATAATGCGCTACTGTGTAGTGAGTGAGAGACTGAGAGGTCCGGCATATTGCAGTCTGTTATGTCTGTCTGGTTATACTGGGCCAAAGATCATTGAGGTCCATTAAAAGATTTTTGTAACCCATCTTTGGTGTTTGACCCATAGAAAAACAAATAATATCCATGAACAAATATGATGTTTACCATCAACTAGACTAGATATCCTTTCAAACGATTCTTTTTCTAGATTACTTGGTTTCTTCCCTCTCATGATCATTGCAACCTACATGTTACATTATAACTTGATAGGACATTGTACAGATATATTTGCATTATTGTGTTCACATATTTAATTGGGTTCTTGTCATTGTCATACGTTGAGATAAGTTAGAGCTAGTATGATTAATCTCGTTAACGTCTTTTAGTTTCATAATTACATGATTGCAGTCTCTCTACATAGGAGATCCTTATGAGTTACACATGAATATACATAGAAAATGTTATTAATCAATCATCAATTATCGTCTCGTTATCTCTTTCCAGTTCTATGAATGCCAATATCATAACTAGTCTCATATTCAAATACCGGCCATCTGAAATATTTTGAGTTTTTCAATCAGGTTCGAAGTTTATTTAATTCGTTTTCGTTAGGAGGTAGGTGAAAATCCATCAAATAAGACGATTGGTATTGAAATTCAGCCAAACTAAAATAATATTAGTAGATTCAAAGTATTTTATAGCTTTTAGACTAAGGGGCTGTTTGGTTGATAAAGTGTTGAATTATTAAGAGCTCTGAATGGTTAAGAGGCTATGAATGATTAAGTGCTGACTGGTTCAGCTATACACCAAGCCTAAATGAATAACCATATAACAATGAAAAAAAAAAGTTGAAGCAAGTTATTTCTATATTTTATCACCACATGTTAATCGCTAATTGTTTATTGTGCAAATAGGAATTAGTAAATAATTTCAGAAGTATTCGAGATCTCCGAAGTATGTTTTTTATATGACATTTTTTATTGACATAATAATATTTTAAACTCTCAATCCCTTAAAAAATAAATGGACTTGTAAGTGTTGTTTAAAATCTAGAAGAAAATCTAAAAGGTACTATGGGCTAATTTCTTTTTTTCTTCTCATAGTAGTCAATACATAAAATAGAGAAGAAATTAAATGTAATAGAAATGTATCTTGCTAAAAAAGTTAAGAGGGTATCGCCGACCACCCCTCAACCTTTGCGAGATTAGGCCTGCATAAGGGTTACAATAAATAATATAAATGGTTCATACGAGATTTCAGCATTATAGTTTTGGTCCTTTTTTTAGATTTACACACCTATTATATACTTAACCAAAACATGTATGGTCCTTTTCAGTTATAGACTAAGAAGATTTTGTTGGAGTGTCAAGTCGATGAAAGGTGGGGGGGCTAGTCGAATTTTCGACTTATATTTTTATCTCTCTTCAAATAATGAGGTGAGACGTTTAAGGTTTGCAAGTGCAAGATGGGATGGCTAGGAAAGGGAAGGGCCGAACGGGTTGGAGATAATTTGTATAAATTTTGGTATTTTTTTATTAAGGGGTATGATTGTTTTATTTAGAAAATATATTTCTAAACATTTTAGTGAAAATGACCCAAACAAGTTACTGATACGTAAAAAAGTGAGGATTATATATGTAATTTCAAAAAACATATCAAGTTTTCTATAAATATACCGCATTGATCGTTCATCATTTATGTATCTAAAACTTAAAAATAAAACCTAATGAAGAGATATGTACTCGTGCGTGCGTGCAAATCCAGATCTCCTGCAACAACATCAGACTGACTAAAGAAAGCTTCTAGAAGATCGCGTGCGAAACCTAGTACATGCCAGCTATGAGTAGACAATGAAAGAGACATGCAGCTAATCAGAGGCCAACATTCCCCGCTTGTGATCTCCTGGCAGGTACAAGGGACAAAAAGGACAACAAAGACGATTGAAAAGGACACTCAGCCAATAACAGAAGGACAGCGTTGAACCCTCTAACGGTTGTCAACCGTGTGGGGCCCGCGCGAGACAGTTATCATTCCCAATAAAACCAATCACAAGACACTTTCTAGCACTATAAATACCACTCTCTCCCCAGGAGAGGAGGTCATTCAAATTCCTTATAGAAAAACCTTAGAGAATTCTCGTACGACTATGTAACAAAGATTATAGTCGAAACTCTTGTATTCACTTCTATTCGAGTCTTGTGTAATCGTCCGGTCACACTATCAATAAAATATCTCTTACGTTGCTCATATGTCAACGTGTTTTAACTAGTGTTTCTTCACCTAGTAGATGGTGTTTAAAACCGTATATATTTTCACATATATATCTAAACAGCTTGCATCTCTTCACACACACACATATATATACACACACTCATTATTATAGTTGCATGCTATCGCATTTGTCACATAAAATTTTACTTCTATAAGCAATAAATTACGAATGCATTTTTAATTTTATAATTTGTTTTAAAATTATCTTTGAGTCCACAAACTTGATCCACTTTATTATACACTTAAAAATTCAAAATCTCGAAAAGCTTTTGTAATACATGAAAAAAGTTAGGGGTGTCTAACAACCCAAAAAATAAACAAGAAAACACACACGTTTATAATACTAACATTCTCTACTAACATAATATATAAGTCTAAGCTATGAATAGCCTTTTATTATTTAGTCTTAGATCTATTTCCTAGACTTTGAAATTATTTCTAATTGCCCATAAAAAATAAAATAACTCATGGGGTTAAGTGGGCCTGATTAACGTTAATCTGCACAAACATAGGTAGTCGAGACTCGAGTGTGTCAAATTGCTTGAAAAATATTTCTTTAATGTTAATCCACATCATTAACTATAATTAATTAACTAACAAAGTATGCATGCCTGCCTATCTCCCATAAAACACATGCGTATATTTTGAGAACGCATCATGTTCGAGCCAGGTAGATCCAGAAAACCCTCGGTCAAAAACTTGTCAATTTAGTAATATCAAGACACACGTATCACATGGCTTGGATAAGCAATTTTTCTACAAAAGAGTTAACTTCCATTTTGCTCCATGTGGTTTGAAAGTTTTAATCCTTTTGCCCCAATAAATGTCCAAAGGTTTCATGAAGTTTTCATTTTATTGTCACTTTGTTCTCTTTATCTGATGCTAACTCAGTTAAACACTGTAGTTAAAATAAGGGTTTCGGTAACTTACCATGTAAATAAGAAGGGTGTTAAACCAATACCATCATCACCATCGATGTACATGTCTCCAATGGCAGGATTTTAAACCCACAACATATCTACAAACGAGATTTGAAACCACAAATGAGAGTTGAAACCAAGGACCGGATCTACAAACGAGTTAAAACCCTAGACGTAATTTGACAGGAAATGACAAAAAAATATCCTTGGCCGATTACAAGATTTTCAAACGATGGTGGTGTTTGTTAGGTCCGACAGTGGTAGTGGTGCCTAGGTCCAACACTTCCAACGGCTGTCGTGGTGCTTAGATCTGACGACAACAATGGTGATGATTATTTAACCGGAAGTTTAGTGGCGTGATGGTTGTGATGACAGTTGGTGGTGGTAGGGTAGTTGATTGAGGGGTGTCGGTGAACGGTGATGGTTGGTGAAGTGCGTGTGCGTGTGCGTGTGCGTATATATATAATTAAATTTTTATCTTTTTTAATATACATAAGAAGATAAAAACAAATTCAAGGAATGAATAACAAATAGTTAAATACGTGTACATAAAATTAACAAAATACTTTTACTTTTAATTGAAATTTTAGACTGAGTTAGAATCGGGGAGCAAGCTGACAAAAATGAAATCTCATGGTATTTTAGCCATTTTCGAACTACATGGGCAAAAGTGTTAAGGATGTCAAACCATAGGGAGCAAAATAGAAGTACACACTATAAACGTTATATATTTGTTTTTTATGTTATGTTTTATTTTACCCTTTTATGGTTTGTCTTAACTAAGCGGGAAGAGATTTATTGAAAAAGTATGATTTAGAGCATTCACATTTGGTCCACCAAATCTCCTCCATCAAATATATATTAAAAATCACTTTTTTATCTCTAAATTCTTCTTTCTCCTAATTAAAATAATAATATTTTTTCATACTTTGATCATTATATTTTCTCTCTCTTCTCACTTACAACCACTTACAAAAATATTAAAATATTTATAGGGGTGAACGGTGTCCCCCAAAAAATATTAAAATATTTGGGGGTTGATTTGATTTGGCATTGTGGCATGTGGGATATGGAACCATAGAAATGGAATTTGAAAATGGGATAGACTTATTTTCGTCTTTCATATAATGGAAAGTTTTAGTTCTATGTGGTTGGCTAATACACTAGGCATCCATTGATGTTTGGGATCGTGGTTGTTGCCCAAATTGCAACATCATTGGAATGTAGCACTTTCGAATTTGAAGAACAAATAAGTGTGTTAAAGCAATAGCCTGCCACATATGGAAGTGTGAAGTTGCCATAGGATTGTAGAAGTGGTCACACTTGGCAGAGGTATGGAGGAAAATGACTCCAAATGGGTATGGTTTAGTTGTGTTTGTGTTTTGGGGAGCTTCGGAGAGGGAGGCAGTATATCATGGAGTATAGACCAAGATAAGGAGGCGAAAAGGGACAAGGAGGGTGGGATTTTTTAATCAAGTATACAAAGTAAGCGATCTATGGGGAGGGGTAAAACAATCAATTTATACGAAATTAACATAATATTTAATAGATTTGTTTTTTTTATAACCGCAAATTTCAATTTTTTACTATTTGTAAGTTTTGAACCCATGACCTCCCCCGCCAATGTGCTGCTAAAAGCTTTGTTTCTTCCCTTTGACCACCACCAACAATAATATTTGATAGATTTGTTACAAAAATAAATTCCTATAACCATAACCAAAACATATAACATTTTAAGTTTTGGTCTCAAAAGTGTGACCTTATAGACTAATTGTGTAATCAACGGAAAGTTATACACTCTCTCCGCAAGTTATCAAATCTGATTTACAAATTTATTATTAAATAATATAATAATTTAGAATAGATAAGAGAAAATTGCTCGAATAGTCCCTGTGGTTTGCTCAGATTTCACCTTTAGTCCCTAACTTTTGAAAATTACAGGTATAGTCCCGAACAGTGAACTTTTTGCACTCGGATAGTCCCTGGAGCTAACTGAGGTTAAATAATCCAGTTAAGTGGGTGTGAAATTACTAAAATACCCTTACTTTAATAAAAATAAAAAATCAATTAATTAATAAAATATAAAGAGGGCCCACTTAACCCTTTAGCCAATCATGTGTCTCCACCAATCCTTAGTGGGGCCCACACACTTCATCTTCCCCACCCAATCACCTTCATCTTCCCCATCCACCACCACCACCACCACCACACCACTGATCAGATCGGATCTCAAATCAAGCCGCCCCCTTCTCCACCTATTTTAGTGGAGCCCACCAACTTCATCTTCTTCACCCTATCACCACCACCAACCACCACCACCAAACACCACTACAACCAACAAACCGAAACCCATTAATACAAAATTCCTAAACAATCACAGACGCATATACAAATAAAGATTGATAGAACCAGCTGAATATTAAACTACTAAAGGATAACAACTATCAATCAATTGACAGACGAAGACGGTAACAGCAACGGTGATGATTAATATTATTATGGTGAGAAAGAAAATAAATATTAATATTAATATTGCAATTTACGGTTTTATTGACAGGATGTTAGAACACAACCACACCTACCATCTCTCTCCTCTCACATATACACACCCACACGAAAAGATGAAGACGACGGCTTGATTTGAGAGCCATCCCCCGTCACCACCATATTGACAGGATGTTAGAACACAAGCCGCCGCCATCCCCGTCACACCCACACGAGAAGGAAAAAGGGACAGGAGAAGAAGACGGCGGCGGCGGCGGTGGATACTGACGAAGACGACGATGATAGATGTTAAGGGTTCCTGATTGAATTAGATCGGACCTGAAGGTTGACGGGTAGAGGTTCAGGGGTGGTTTGGTCTGAGTTGCAGGTATTATGGTGGTGACGGGGATGACTCTTAGCGGCGGGTCTGTATATTAGGTCTTGAAGGTGTCATTGGTTGTGGGTTATGGTAATAGATTAATGAAGGAGGGTAACCATTATAATGAATAATTAGCTGCTGTTGTTGGTGAAAGGTAGATATGGTGGTGGGCTGCGGTGTTTCTTGATCAGAAAAGGGTTTCGGTTTGCTGGTTGTGGTGGTGGTTGGTGGTGGTGATATGGTGAGGAAGATGAAGCTGGTGGGCCCCACTAAAATAGGTGGAGAAAAATAATTGGCTAAAGGGTTAAGTGGGCCCTCTTTATATTTTATTAATTAATTGATTTATTTTATTTTTATTGGGGTAAGGGTAATTTAGTATTTCACACCCACTTAACTGGATTATTTAACCCAGTTAGCTCCAGGGACTATCCGAGTGCAAAAAGTTCACTGTTTCGGGACTATACCTGTAATTTTCAAAAGTTAGGGACTAAAGGTGAAATCTGAGCAAACCACAGGGACTATTCGAGCAATTTTCTCAATATATAATATAGAATTTGTTAATATTATACTTACTTGGTAACTGTCAACTGTTTGCAAGTTGCTGATTAAATTATTTTGGCGTGCGAATTCTTCGAACCTTATATTTTTATAAATTATCAATATCGATTACCTTTAGAAAAATAAAAGGAAAAGGTTTGGAAAGAAAAGAAAAAGTCAATATTCACTTGAGAAAAGAAAAAATCATTACATGTGTTTTTAACTTCAAAATCCTGTGATTCTTTATGTTTTCAAAGTCGCATGTACAATAATTACACCTTGATGCCTTTGAGGGGGTAGGGGACCATACAATTGTCAATTTTTGGTTGATTTTATATAATCTTGACTATATAATCATTTAAATATATATGTTTACATTTTCTTATTTTTAAACATCCCATATAAAACTAAATAATTTTTTTTTTGATAGTTGACATATATTTTTTGGTAGGAGAAAGAACAAATGAGAACTCATATATTTTAAGAATAACAAAAATTTGATCAAAAACCAATATTATAATCATTATCATTAAAATTACTAACATACAAAGAAAAAAGAATTTTACATGTGTTTGAAAATAAAAAAAAAATACATATAAGTTTATCATTATACATGTAAAAAGCATGTAATAAGTATCATTTACACGTTTAAAAAACATGTAATTAGAGAGGATAAATGAAATTAATTGGAAAGTAAATGTTTTAGTGTTGTATTTTCGTAACAATGGTAGTGGAATTTTTTTTGCAGATTTTGGTTAGTTTTTTTTTTTTTTTTTTTTTTTTTTTTTTTTTTTTTTTTTTGCATAGTTTCTCGTGATTCCCACAAAAATATGAGTTTTTCGTTGAACCTCACCCTGTATTCCCCTTAACTATATAATCAACTAAATATATATTACACTAATTAGCAACGTAACTATACATAGTTGACCATAAGCTTTAGTGGTTGTACTCCCCTTTTGTACTATTTTTTTATCTTTAGACCCACCGTAGTGGTAGGAAAAGAGGGCGCTATTCTAAAAAATAAAGCCCCCCACACCGCTACGGGGGGGGAGGGTGGGGGGGCTTTATTTTTCAAAAAGTTTGTTTGGCGTTAAGGAAATGGCGCCGGTGCAATTATCCCCCACCCAATCAGAAAATGTCACATCATACACACTCTCTCTCTTATTAATTTTTTACTTTAAAAAATATAATAAAATATTATAGGGGCTTTATAAATAAAACCCCTACCACTACACCTTTTTCCAGTTTCTCTCTCCATGCTGACTCAGCTGCCACGTGGACCAATCAGAAAGGGGGGCTTTATATACCCCCCACTACGCATGGTCTTATTTTTTAACTCAATTCTTTTACATCTTTTAGAATTTCTAAGCAAACAGTTTTCAATTTCAACTTTAACCTCATATACTTTTCATCATTTTACTAATTTTTCGCTTTATGTTTCGGTCTAAATTTTACGAATTAATACACGACAGTGTGCTTGTGGTTCAACTATTTTACGCTTACTTTTTCCTGTTTAACAATGTGTGAGTCTCAGATCGACTTGTTATTAATTTCCCTGTTTTACATTTTGCATGCGTCATTTTAACCTTTTTACGTCTACTTTTCATGGTTTTATCTTTTACATTTTTTTTTATTTCTCTCTTAATACGAGTTTTCCGATCTTGTCATTAACAGTGATGTAACATTAGTGCTACCTGACACAGTTTTTGTCTCACATCACAACACAGAGCCTTAATACTAGTTATAACTATTAACTACAATTATTAGGTTTTAATCAGAACTATCTATATGTATGTGATAACCATTTAAATAAGGTCTTTTTTTTTTTTCATTGCAACTAAAAATAATATTTTAATTTCATCACACAATAAAAAGATAAAATGGCAATATTTTATTTGGTAGTATAGATATTAAAAGTATAGTGTACTACTACTGTATGTCAATTTCTAAAATTTGCTTGCTTTCATTTGTCGTCTTCTTCTTCCTCACAGATTTTTATTATTAAGCTCACTTCCTCATTGCATAGTAGAAAACCT